>JAPYZA010005913.1:0-13288 GCA_030522685.1 Eupelmus azureus | reverse complement strand
ATTTCAATTTATTTTGAAATTTCATGGAGAGTTATAATAACAAATGAATTAATTTTGTTCTATTGTAAATGTTTTTTCTTTTCTTTTTTTATAAAATACTGGTAAAAACTGATACAATGAATTGGATTGAATATGGTATTCGTACTGTGAAACAAAGTTTACCAATTTCGTTTATTAGATATTTTTAACTATATAATATCTAATAAATAACAATTACATTTGTATTCTATATAATACAAAATTATATATAAATTTTATTTACTACGATTAATTTACTATACTAAAATTAAAAATTGTTAAATATGAATAATGAAATAATAATTTACGCACCTACCAATAAATTAGGTATTCCACCTCCAAAAACGCTCAAATCTAACATTATGGATACTAATGAACTTGCCTGACGACCTAACGTCAATTCCGTTACAGCTGCCAGAGGATAACTATAGGCAAATAAAAGAAAAAAACAGTCAACGCCTTTCACATCGTAATAAGATTATTCAGATTAAGGTGTTTATTGCACTGTAATTAATAGCTGATTCATAATCTTGCTATTTTGATACCTGTGCCCTCTAATATGAATTAATACGGACATTTTAAATTTAGTGACTTTTAATGCTTAAATTCTGTAGAAAATTTGTAAATTTTACTAAAGACTTATATGAAATTTCATTTCTGAATAGTATCTGCATTTATTACGAGCGTATGTTATTCAATTCATTTTTATTTAAAAATGTATTATTATTATTATTATTATTATTATTATTATTATTAAAATTATTAAAATGTTTTTTAATATATATATATACATTTAATCATTAAAATCGACATGTTATTTATTTATTTTTTTTTTTATTATTCTAATAACCATCATGAGACAAGATAAGTTTTAACTGAGAAAATCTGTGTGGTGGATTATGTTACAATAATAGCTTCTTAAACTGCACATTTTGAGTACATGAAAAAAGTTGACTTATTATTTATTTTCACATAAGATTCTTACGTTATTAATTTTTAAATAGCAATATATTTTCAGACACATCAAAATAATATACTGAAAGAAGAGTCATAATAAAAATAACAGTCACAGTTAGCGTAGGATATTGTGCTTATATCAACTTTTTTACCATACTATGATTTTAGTTTTTTTCTTCAGATATACTGACAGTAACTTTTATTATGTCTATTTTCGTCATACACACTGTAGCTTCCTTAATTAAAATAAAACTGTAAGTTTTATTTAGTTAGTTTTTTCAAAACTTTGTTGATTTTTTTGCTTTTTTTTACTTTTAATGTAGCTTACCTTTAGTAAAACAATTAACTCACCGATTTTTTCGATTGATGTGAGGATCTATAGTCGTTGCTATATTCCATGATCTTCCTAATAGTACTGCTGTATAAATTTGCACTCCAAAAACAACAATAACTAATGGAACTCCTAGCCAACCTGCGCATACAATTGTCATAAACAAAACAAAATATTTTTTATAATAACGACAGTAAAATTTAAAAAGTAATAATTAAAAATTTCTTTTTCTTTATTTAGTAAAAGAGTTGATAAACAAAAATTACATAGGAGAAAGTAAAACTCATAATTATTTTTTTACTACGTCGTATACAATATGCACTTTAACGTTTCTATATATATTTTTAAAACTATTAAAAGATTTGCTTTTTAATCCATTTAAATATATAAAAAAATTCTAAACACACATAATCCTAACATTTTTTCACTCATACCAGTCTCTAAGCATTTTCTCATTTATCTACAACGACGCGAAGCCCTCCGTTACTTTCACTCTCACTCTCTCGTATCTGGTTTACTGGGTATATTCTTTCTATGCTCGGCGGGAAAAAGCAGCGAGAAAAAAATCTCAATTCCGCTACCATCACAAACTTCTTAATACGAAATCCGCCTCTTTACTACTCAAATTAATCAATCAGCACCAAATGCAACCAACAAGCTCAGCGTATCCCAAACAAATCACAATAACAAACAACAAATACAAAGCTCAAAAGCCAAAAAACTCGAGCTTGCGATCCTCACCGCACTGAACAATAGCCCTGGGCAGAGCAATGATCGGAAAGACCCCGAAGATGTCGACAATGCAGAGGGTGGCGAAGAGCAGGGAAAGACCGGCTAGCTCCCCGCTGGGCCTGTGCAGCAGCGGGATGTCGTCGCGGCTCGTCATTGCGCACTCGACTCGCCGCGCGGCGCGCGCTGAAAAACCGTGTCGCCAGTCTCGAGCCGGCGTAATTTGATCCATACGCTGCTGCGTGTGTGTATATGTGGGGAAGGAGGGGGCGAAGACCCGCAACTGCGGGAGTGCCATTGCAGAGCCGATTTTCTCTTCCTGGTTGTTTTGTTCGGTTCGTGCGGGGGGGATAGTTGGGTTTTGTTTTTTGAGGGGGATGCTTTTGGAGGTATGGATCGGGATTGATTGTGGGTTTGTTTGGAGGGTGGTGAGGGTTGGGTTGGTAGTATGGTTTTTTGGGGTGGTAGGAGAGTTTTTAGATTAGTAGAGGAATGCGTGATTAGGTGGAAACGTTGTCTGAGCATGATCGGTCGTTACTACTGATCACGTTATTTTAACATATCAGGTGGAGAAAAATGGCTAAATTTGAACACGTGTTTCAGTGGATTAAGAATATGTTCAATTTTAATCATTTTTTAAATTTTATTTTTCTTCGACTAAGGCGTTGATTTTGATTTATTATGTCTTAATAATAAACGAAGTTATTAAAGGATTTTTTGAGACATTGAGCATTTAATGTAAGATAGTTGACTTTCTGAGGAATCTAGATACTCAGAACGAATCGCCTTTTCCTTAATATTTTTTAGTAATATTCAGATAAATTCATTCGATCGACATGAAGTATCTTTTTACATTTTTTAAAAATAAAATTTTCTAAAATTGATTGTCTTATAAAATTTTCTGTCGGTCCTAAATTTCTTCATTCACTATCTGTATAAGTTCATCGTATAGATGTGGTGTCATGTAGAGTCTTGAACTATAAGACTGCATTTGTAAAAATAATTCATGTATGAAATTTGATTTATATTGTATTGATAAATTTGCGAGGTTGAAAAAATCAAATCATAAGATAAAATATAACACTAACAAATTGTTTTCAGTTGCTTTTATTTTATTTTTTTATAAATATTTTATAATTTTTTGAATACTATAAAGAACTTAGATGCTACAAAAGTTCAGTAATGAGATAATAAAAATCTTTTTTTTTAATTTTTACTCATCTGAAATTGATGTATAATGAACGCTTATTCATAAGAATAATCTTAAAAGTAAACACTAAGGCCATATGTACTTAAAAAAGGAACAAAACCTAAGCACAAGACACAAGACACAAGCACAAGAATAGCATTGATTACTATATCTGTATATAAGAGGATCAAGTTATATAGGTACAGTAACCAATGTTATTCTTGTGTTTTGTGTCTTGTACTTGTGCCTTGTTCCTTTTCTAAGTACATAGAGCCTTTTACTTTATCGTCGAAATGTTGCGCTATAGTATATTCAATCTGATTTGTTTGCACTATCAATTACACTTTCTTCTATTACATTGGTAAACAACAACATGGAATTTTCTTCTGTACTATTAGATAATTTCTGCTTATGAACGGCATTCATTAAATTCTATCTACTCCCTCGGGTATCACTAATAAGTGCATATCATCAACAAAACATTGACACTATTGCATAAAGTTTGTGGTTAACTTTCGCTCTCCGTTTACGTTACCGTTACTACTTGACCACTCAGACACATATAAAACCTTTGTAAAGGACGTTCGAAAGCGATAATTACAACTGCGCAGTAGAAATGAACTTCTTGTTTAAATAATGCTTTTCTGATTATGTTTTATGTTTATACGTTCTTATTAAATACATTATATACTTCACTACTATATACACTATGAACAGACATTAGTGACACTATATTTATAGGTCTGAGATCCTGGACCGCATCCTTCGAGAAAGTGATTCCGATAAGTTTTAGGTTTTAGTCAAAGGAAACTATTGATTACTTTTACTTTGATCCCAAATGATTTTTTTAAAATTATTTTTCATTTTGAAAATAGAACGATCGGTAAAAATTATGTTCAGATGTGTATTTGGCTTTGAGTCAATCAAACTGATTTCTGAGGGTCATATGAAGGTCATATTTAAATAAAAAAATGATTTGTATAGCTGGTGGGATTATAGAGCTTTTTAACCCATTAAATCCAAAGCCTTCTTACCTGATTATTGCAAAATGCACATTTTCATTGAAAATGACTTTTTGTTTCTTTTAAAACCAACAGAAATAAGCACAAAATAGATATTCTATTTTAGAGAAAATTAATAATTTCGTGTATATGCTCATACTTTATCTTTGATTAGTTTTTCATTCATTTATTTATTATCACGGTTATAAACGACATTATACGTATATTATTATTGTATTAGATGATGAATAAATATGTGTTAGTTTTTTTACTTACCTATTCGCAATTGATATTTTTTATCTACCTTTTTTTAAATTCTAATGCAAATATAAATATAGTAATTGGAGGTATTAAAAATAAGCATTATTAACAGAGTATTAATATTTCATGAAACATTTTAATAAATTTATAATTTTTAACGTTAGATTATTATCATTTTCTTTTATTTTTGAGGATTTTTATGTTATAAATGGTGGATGTATTGAAATGATTTAAATGAACTCTGGATTGGTTAATTGAATCGAGGTAACATGAGTGTTTATACTGTATTGAACTTTCAAATTTATTACTTTTATAGAATCACACAGTTAGTACATATTTGAAATTGTTGTCATTAAAAATAGCTTGTACTCTAGAGCTTAAGTCGAACAATTTTAGATTACAAAACCATGTGCTCCCACAATATCTAATCCTATAAAGCTTATACGTTGCATAGACTTAAGAGTCAATATCGCTGAGATCTTAAAAAAAGACATTGCTGTTGGACAAATAAGTTGTAATTTTCTTCCAAGAAAAAAAGATATCTCTTATGTATCAGAAAGTAAGGCAGAATGACAGTAAGAGAACGTGCATCCAACTATCGCTTTGTCTAAAAACCGCAGCATCATTATGTGTAACGATTGCACTAACTTATAAAAAGAAGTACTTAAAATTAGCTTTAATGCGCATTTTTTATTATTTACATTTTATTACTTTTTTCAAACATAAATTTTCAATACATATTATTTAAATAATAAATAAAATAAAATATTTTGACAAAAACGCAAAGTTTATTTTCTTAGAAAATTTCTTCTTTGATATCTCAGAATAAATGCCTTTTTTTAAAAAACTACTTAACTACTTTTTTCTTTATAGCGATACCACAGTAGAAGACTCAGCTAAAATTTTAGCTCTTAATATTAAAAAATAAAAACATTATAAATTTTTTTTGTAAAAGTAGTCATTTTTATAATTATTTTGACTACTGCATTTTTTTTATAAAATATACTTAAATTAATTTTTTAGATATATAACCGACATGATCTTTCAAAGTAAGCTCTTTATAAGATCTAAACAAATTTGCAAAATAAAATATTTAATCGTATATTTTTTATAACATTTTTTTGACGCTGAAATCATAATGGACTCCAGTGTGACACGTACGTGGATTCTACAAAAGTGTAGCAACTTATAACTAACTGTCATCGGTCTCGTAGGTCGGCGAAGCTGCCGAATATGTTGGACTCGTTGGTGAATAACCCGGCACCTGAGGCGAGTACGCTGGACTTGTGGGCGAGTAACTCGGGCTTGTCGGCGAGTAGCTGTGACTCGTCGGTGAATATGTTGGACTCGTGGGTGAGTACTTGGTACTCGTCGGCGAGTAGGTCGGGCTTGTCGGCGAGTAGTTCGGACTACTAGGCGAGTATTTGGTACTTCCGCCACTGTGCTGTGGCGAGCTAGGCGAGTAGCTCGGACTTGTCGGCGAGTACGTAGGGCTGGTGGGTGAGTATGTTGGGCTCGCTGGGGTATACTGTGGCGAAGTGCCAGCAAACGAAGGTGAGGTAGGAGAGTAGCTCGGGCTTGTTGGCGAATACTTAGGTGATGAAGGTGAATAGCTTGGTGATGCTGGCGAATACTGTGGCGACGAGGGCGAGTATGAGGGCGACGTCGGTGAGTAGGACGGCGAAGCTGGTGTGTAACTCGGTGATGTTGGCGAGTAGCTGGGGCTTGTTGGTGAATAACTAGGGCTCGTTGGCGAGTAACTTGGGCTCGTAGGAGAATAACTAGGACTCGTTGGCGAGTAGCTTGGGCTAGTGGGTGAATAACTTGGGCTCGTTGGCGAGTAGCTTGGGCTAGTTGGTGAATAACTTGGACTCGTTGGCGAGTAGCTTGGACTCGTCGGAGAGTAACTTGGACTCGTTGGTGAGTAGCTTGGGCTAGTTGGAGAGTAGCTTGGACTCGTTGGTGAGTAACTTGGGCTAGTTGGAGAGTAACTCGGGCTTGTCGGAGAGTAACTTGGACTCGTTGGAGAATAGCTTGGACTTGTTGGTGAGTAATTCGGACTGGTTGGCGAATACGTTGGGCTTGTAGGTGAATAATTTGGACTGGATGGTGTCATGCTGGGTGACGTTGGTAGATAAGCCGGCGATGTTGGTGAGTAACTGGGTGAAGCTCCACCGGCCGGTGACATAGGGTACGGGCTCATACTGGGCCCTGGGCTTCCAGGACTTCCAGGCTGTGGTGAATACGCTGAATAAGCTGGTGATAGTCCCGACGCATCAGATTGCCCGGAAGGTGAGAAACATGCGCCTCCTGGTGTCATACCACTACCGATGCTCGGTGACATGCCCGAAGCTCCGTAACCTGGAGTCGCACCTAGCCAAGGTGTCATCTGTGGACTCATACTTGGTGTGCTAGCATTACCAAAGAACATTCCGGTGCCACCCATGATGTTCGCTCCCACGGCCATCGGGATCTCAATACCTTGCTTACACTTTTCAGCGTCGAGCAATAAATCGAAACAACCTGTACCGATACGCGGTAATTGTCCCATGATAATATTTTCGGACACGCCCCTCATAGGATCGACTTCAGCATGAGATGCCGCATCGAGTAATACATCGACTGTTTCCTCAAAGGAACACCTCATGAGTGCTCCAGTATCCTGTCTGTTAATTCCGTGACGTGTGATAGCCATAAGATGACCCTTGGCCGTCATTACGTCACAAAGTAAAGCCAAGTGTCGGTAGTTGACGTACAAACCGTAGAATTGCAACACAGCGTTCATTTCTTTCTCGACGGATTTTCGCACAGCCTCAATGCCAAGTACTTGGAATATTTCACAAATGTCATTTGAGAAGGTTCTTACTGGATCTACATCTCGTTCACTGAGAACCTTCATGAGACTAGTTCCATCAGTTTCCAGTAACCATTCGGCAATGGCCTTGAATTCTCCTGTTTCCGTGATTACAATTCTTTTCTTTGAATCGGTTTGAGGCAAGTGCATGTACACTTTACCAATGGCCTCGATACCCTGAAGGGTCATGTCGCTCAACATGTTGGCTTCGATGCAGCGAAGGAACATATCGTCCTCCATTTTGTCCACACTCTCTTCAATTTCAGTAGTATCGGTAAATTTATTATCTTCACTGTTCATTATGCGAATTCGCAATACAAGTTTTTCGGCGTTATCATCGTTAAAGATACAGTTCAAATCATCACCAAATCCAGCGTTAATTTTTTCAGCGATCTGTTCCATAGTCAATTTTTTATCAGTCATCCTCTTACGATCGAGCTCGATACGCAATAACCAAGGCGATATCTTGTTCGGATCAAAGTCCGGCATCTCGTAGTAAACATTAACGAACTCTTGATCTTCAGAAATGACTGTGTTCTGAGGATCGGGATCGTAATAAATTGCGGTGTTGGCTGTTACTTTTTTAAGGGTCGTATGTTCAAGACGACACAAGACATTCTTAGCCTTTTCAGCGTCTCTTGCTGCGGCTCCCGTAAGAAAGACTGTTAGGGAAGGAGCCTTTGGTTTCTTACTGATATTGATAATTTCCTTCAACCTTGGCACACCCAAGGTTACGTTTTTCGAAGATACACCAGCAAAATGGAATGTATTCAGTGTCATTTGAGTGGCCGGCTCTCCAAGAGATTGAGCGGCTAAGGCACCCACCATTTCACCCGGGGCGCACTGAGCTTGTTGGAATCGAGTCTCGATTTCTCCTATGAGCCATTCAAAAGCCTCGCTCGAAAGCCTGAAATCTTCTGATACAAGCTTTGTACAGAGAGTAGACCTTACAAGACATTGGAACAGAAGCGTGGCGTTTTCATTGGCCTGTTTACTCAGACGATCTTCACCAGCTACAATAATACACTTCTCTAAGAGATCCTTTACGCCTTGTATTACTCTCATCGGGCTTAAGTCTGTTGGGGCTCGTTTATTGATATGGAAAATTTTCTGTACATTCCAGATCATACGCTGCAAGTTACATGGTAATACAACTTTAGATTCACCACTAGGAAAGATTTCTCGCAAAGCTGTTCTATCCTTGTTCAACTGTTCCCACTCTCGCTCTAAAATGAAAAAATTATTTGTTTTCAAAATAGTCGCTCTATTTTTAGTTTTTATTGTTTCTCATAAATTTGAAACTGGTATTACAATTTTAATAAAGAAAAATGCACTATGCTTACCTAATTCCGATATAACTTCTCCAGAACCCATCATCTCGCGCACAATATCCTCGCTGAAGATTCTTCTTAAATGCCTTTCGTTGCTTGGATCGAATTTAAATTTCTTTTCAAAAGCTTTGTTACTCAACTTGATTGTTGGTAAATTCTGAAACTCTACGGTTTCACCACAGAGACCATCTTCACCGTAACGCAACTGAATAAGTTGTCCAACGGAATTTCTCACGGTACCATCGTAATGCACCATTACAGACTCCATAGCTTTGATGAGACGTCGCTGAATATAACCAGTTTCGGCGGTTTTTACAGCAGTATCGATAAGACCCTCACGACCTCCCATGGCGTGAAAATAAAATTCAGACGGAGTGAGACCGGCAAGATATGAATTCTCGACGAAACCTCTTGACTCAGGACCGTAATCGTCCTTGATAAAGTGGGGCAGGGTTCGCTTGCGGAAGCCAAATGGTATACGTTTACCTTCAACGTTCTGCTGACCCACACAAGCAATAACCTGAGAGATATTAATATTTGAGCCCTTAGAACCTGTAAATATATTATTCAATTAACTCTCGTTCTTTCGATCAATTTATTAATAAAATAAACAATTTCCAACAAAATAATGTACCTGAAACCACCATAGCCTTTAAATTGTTGTACTCAGTCAAAGATTTCTTGGCAGAGCCACCAGTTTTGTCACGAGCATCGTTAAGAATTCTGTTGACCTGATTTTCGAATGTCTGTCTCAGCGTATTACCAGGCGTCGGTTCAAGCTCCATATTATGAGCCTTTTGAATAACCTCTATTACATCTTCTTTAGCTTTCTTGATAGCCTTCTGAATTTCTTGGTATGTCTGAGGATCAGCAATTGTATCTCCGATACCAATCGAGTGACCCTCGAGTAACAGCCAATTATTGATCACAGTTTGAATGTTACCATAAAATCGTCCGCATACTTCATGCCCTAACTCCAACATACAAATATGAAGTAGAGAACCCGCAGAGGTACCTAGTGTCTTTTTACAGAGGATACCCATAATCAATTCTCCATGCTCTACCATGACCTTCGTGTCTCCAGGCGAGATCCACTTGTATGGACCGTCGTCCTCTTCGTCGGGATGTGTGCTGTGTGTTCGGATCATGTTAACATTTCCGGGAATAATCAGTGAGAATATTTGCTTGCCTGTCCACAGTGGCTTTGGTTTTAAAATGCACGGCTGAGGCATTTTACCATCCCAACTCGGTAAGAACATAAGAATGTTCATCATTTGTTCTTTCTCAATAAAGACGTCTCGTTTAGTCATTTTTCTAACAGCTGTTAACGTATCCTGCACAATACCTGTAAAAATTGAAAAATATTTATAATTTTTACTTTAACAAAATGAATAACGTGATAGAATTTTTATATTAATTAAGGTAATCTTACGCACCCATGACGGGTTTGTTGGCTTGTGGCGTAATAATTTGCCTGGGTGTGACGTGAATATTTTCAACTTCTGCACGAGTTTCCATTGACTGAGGCACGTGTAAATTCATTTCGTCCCCATCAAAATCAGCGTTGTAAGGTGAGGTGCAACTTAGGTTCATACGAAAGGTACTCCAAGGCAGAACCTTTACCCTGTGACCCATCATACTCATTTTGTGAAGCGTCGGCTGCCGATTGAAGATAACCAGATCTCCATCTCTAATGTGCCTCTCGACCTTATAACCACATTGCAGGTGAAGATCTGACGGTTTCGGATGAAACCTCAAATCGATTCTGTCGCCGTTATCTCGTACGATATACTTTGCTCCAGGGTAGCGCGTGTTACCCCTACGAACCAACTCTTGCATTTTGTCGAGATTGAAGGGAGTGACAATTTCGGGGAATGTCAGATTTTGAGCTATACTTCGTGGTACACCGACCTGGTCGATTCGCAAATTTGGATCTGGCGTGATGACTGTACGTGCCGAGAAATCCACACGCTTACCCATTAAATTACCACGAATACGACCTTCCTTACCCTTCAAACGAGCTTTAATGGCTTTGAGAGGTTTTCCGGACTTTTGCATTGCCTTGGGCATACCTGGCATATCGTTGTCAACGAGTGTTGCTACATGGAACTGCAACATTTTTATGTTCTCGGCAATTACGTGTGTTGCTGC
Organism: Eupelmus azureus; assembly: GCA_030522685.1. NCBI lineage: Eukaryota > Metazoa > Arthropoda > Insecta > Hymenoptera > Eupelmidae > Eupelmus > Eupelmus azureus. The sequence goes on along the minus strand of JAPYZA010005913.1, from coordinate 2,466 downwards.
ACCGGCTTGCTCGTTTCTTAACAGCTCGTTATTAGATTTAATTATGTCTGATAATTTATGGGTTAAATCGTCCTGATTTTTCGCTGATCCATACATGACGACAGCTGGTCTTACTGCTAGGGGTGGCACTGGAAGTACTGTGACGATCATCCAGTCGGGACGTGCAAATTTGGGGTCCATACCGAGGATAAAAGACTCCTCATCAGTAATGTGTCTCAGAATCTCCCAGGCTCGTTCAGCTGTGAGAATAATTTTTTTCTCTTGTGAATCTTCATTAACATGTTTCCACTCAGCAGTTACATCGAGTCCCGATCTTCTTAGATTCGGCTGATAACGACCGCAACCACCATGACTTGGTTTTTTGTTAGGATCTGGTTCCTGTCCTTCTTTGGCTAAATCCATCTCGTCACCACCTTCGCAGATATTTTTACTTTTGCAGAGATCGTAGACAAAAGTCAAGCGTTTACGTGGTTGACCTTTTGTCTTCATAACTATTTCTTTGATTTTTGGATTGTGCTGTAAAAAAATTTTTTATTGCATTATAAACACTTAACAATATTACATTAAATTATTTAGTTAAAACAAAATAAAATACATAATCCCTTCACATTCACTGTTAGTTAAAATGTCTTAAAATGCATCCATATATAAAGATAAATGATTTAAAAAAAATAGTTTGTTAAATAATTAATAAATTAAATTTGTGTCAGTGCACTATTAATTTTAATTGTGTTGATACTTAATTATTATATAACTATTTTCTAATGTATAAACATACTTCATCAAATCTTTGTTTTTCATTCATTAACAAATATTTTATTAGAAAATACAAGATATACTTACAGGGCTGACCAACATTTTGGAGCAAAAGAAGCAAACACATCGAAGAATCTTAATCGTTTTTGTAATAAAACCACAGTGGAAAACTGGTTTTGCTAATTCGATGTGACCAAAATGACCAGGACATTCAGTCATGTTTCCTGCACAAGTCTGACATCTAGAATTTCGGTCAATAACTCCTTGCCTGGGATCCATAAGACCACCAAGCTTGGGGCGTCCGCCTTCCATAGTTTCAGAAAAGCGTATCCCCCCCTCTGTGACTGACATGCGGCGCTGAAAATTATTACAATGCAATTTAAATAATGAACTATATTTTACTTTAAATGAAGATAATTCAAAATTAATATTCTTTATTTGCTTCCTTTTAAAATAATAAAATAAAATTATTCATTTATTTATATATTTAAGCTAATATACAATTTAATATTTCTATATTATAAAGTATATACTCTTTGTAAAGATTCAAGTATTAAAGTTTAGTAAAGTTCAACATCTACAGAAAAAGAGAAGTTTTGAGATTTTTTTATACTTTTAAGGTATTGTAATTGTGTATTAAAAATGTGCGTGTTTAACCAAACTTTTAATAATAAATAATAACAAATGGATACAGATAAAATCTTATTTTCTTTAGTTATGGCATGAAATGAAAAATATATAAAAATGTAACATATGTTTATTGATAATTTTACTTATAAAAAACTAAAGTTTCTTTATTAACAATTAATATTATTTTGATTAATTGTTCACAATGTTTTTAAATTTATCAAAGCTTTACTTTTATTGAATATAACACAAAAGTGAAAGTAAGATTCATTTGGAAGTGATCTTACTGTTGCAAAATTAAGGCCACTATTCAGTAAACAAACTGGTTTATGCAAAAAAGAAACAATAATGTTCTTTAATAAATTAATAATTAGAACAGAAACACATCAGCACTGGATTGACATTTCTATAAAAACATTGTTCAACAAAATTTTTACAACTTTCTTTTTTCAACATAATTACCAACCAAAATTCAAATACAATTTTCCAAAAAAAGAAATCAAACAGAACATTTTCCATAACGAATCAATTTATTAAACAATAAAATAAATAACATATTGACGTATGCAAATCCCAGTCGAACATCAGCTAAAAAAACTACCTGTGGAAAACATTGACGTTCACCAACGTCTTATCTTAGCGAAATCGCGCAATCGCGCACATGCGTATATACACGGAAATCCCAAAGCTCATCTTTCCAAATCCGAACTATAACCTCACGCGCTACAAAAAAACGAACAAAAACGCGCGCAATAATCCCATTATCAAATTCGCACATTTATTAGCAAAAAAACCCATTCGCAAAGGGGGTGCCATGATGCTCAGCCGTGTGCGAATACGGCCTCGACGAGCCACTCGATTCCCGTTAATCTCGGCAGAATCGAATTCCAGAAATTAGCCAGGATAAATAGCGGGCGGAAAATCGTGATAAACTTACAATTTCATCCGGCGAGAGGATCCCGAATTGCACCCTTTTCACCGTCCTAATCGGAGCTTTAGAATCTGAGGTCGCCATCTTGAGAACTCAGAGGCTTCTGTGGCTTTTACGCCGCGTCCGCCCGCACTTGTAGGCAGTACGCCGAG
>JAPYZA010005911.1:0-12736 GCA_030522685.1 Eupelmus azureus | reverse complement strand
CTCTCTCTCTCTTTGTCCCCGCAACATTGTATTTAATTAACGTAACGGCCGCCGGGGGAGCCCGGCAAGAGATTGCCGGAGGCCGCAAGCTCGCGCTCTCCGGGATCTTAAATTAAAGGGATTAAAAAGGCCCTCGTAAAGCGGCATCCTCGCGCTGTGCCTTCCCAGAGTCCTGATTAAAAGAGTGTCTGTCTGTTGGTGTTTTGCAGGTCTGGTTCCAGAACCGGCGGACCAAGTGGCGCAAGAAGCACGCCGCGGAGATGGCGACGGCGAAGCGCCGCCAGGAGGAGGTCGAGGGCGTCGTCGGCGAGGCAGAGGACGGCTGCAGCGACGGCGAGGTGTCCGAGGCGGGCAGCGCCACCGGGAACAGCAGCTCCGGCGGTGGCGGCGGCGCTGGAGCCGGAGGTGGCGAGACCGCGGCGAAACGGCTGAGGCGCGAGCTGGAGCAGCAGTTCGGCCCCTGAAGCTTCGAGCGCCCGGAGCAGCGGCACTACTCGGCATAGGCGTGGCTCGGCCGAGCTGGGGGGCGGGGGCGGGGGGCCGCCTCCCGCCGATATCTCCCTCCCCAGGCGCGCAGCCGCACCTTATACATACACTTCTCGATATCCGAAGCGGAGAGAGCGAGGGAGAGAGAGGGGGGGGGGGGAGGGAGAGAGAGAGAGGTTGGAAAACAACGGAGGCACCATCGCTCCGCTCTCTTCTCTCTCCTCTTTCTCTAGCTCTCGTTCTCTCTTGCTCTCTCTCTCCCAGGCTCTCTTTTGTAAATACTTTGTAGATATATAACAGAAATACGCACGCACACTCAGAGCAGTAATTTCTAGCAGCGATATCATCGTTTCGCCTATTTATTTATTGTCTCTCGTTCTACGATAATGCATTACTCGTATCACACACACACACACACCCACACACCACACTCAATCATAATCCTCGCGATCGATGCGCGCTATGTGTCCGCAGAGCTATCTTTATATCGACGCGGGCTACTCGAGTCGTTTCGATTTATATATATATTTCGTCGAGTATCGGCGAGTCTCGCGCCTCTCCAAGAGTCCAGCGGCCGCTACCAAATTTTTTAGCCACTTAGAATATATATATATCTATTTATTATACGGCTCGAGGCGAGACGCCGGACACCTTCGACAAATGAAAAGGGAGGATTTATCTAGATTATATAAATAAAGTGAGAGATAAAAGACCTTTCTTTTTGTTGCAATTTTTATTGTTAATTTATTATACTTATGCGTACATCTTGGAAGATAAGAGATTATATATACATAAGACGAGGAGAGAAGACAACTCGAGGAAAGCGTATATATAAAGACTATGTTATAAAGAGAAGAAACAAAAGTATTACGATAATTACGGCGAGATTTTCATGTACCGCGAATACCGATACTTGCAAACTATTGGCTAAGCCCCGTAATATATTTATACAAAAAGGAATAACGAGAGCGCGCCTTCTGTAGAAAAGAAAAGGTACGTTCAACAATGTACTACGTCTATGACATTCCCGGTGGAGCGCCTCGTTACACATGAAGATAAATAAGAGATAAGAAAAAAAAAGCAAGAAAAAAAAGAAGCAGAGGCGACCGAGCCGCAAGCGACAAAGTATATATAAATATAGGCAAGGTAATTAATTCGTAATCGCTGTACAGATTATATAATAGGTAGAAAAGAGCGCAACGTGCGTGAGAGACGGTGAGCCTACAAAGTGGGCTCGTCTTGTCGGCTGGTCTTGTATAAAAATATTGTAAAAATTATACATACGTGTTACAACTGCAGCTTGTGTACTATATCACTCTCGGACAATTCGAATAAATGGTCAATACAATTACAATAGACAGCTGATGTGCACTCATTCTAATGCGCCTCTCACCCCTGGCATATATCTATATCCATTAGCTCCTGCTCTCTCCACTTTGCTCTTTTTCCGCAGGCTTTCTCCCGTCCCCCTAAAAGCCGGCCTTCTGCCACAATGACTTTTTCGCTCGAGGCCTGAAAAGCTGCTGTATGGCTCTCTCTCTCTCTCTCTCTCTGCTCATGCTCGATTGATTTCTCGCTCTCCTCTCTCGCTCTGCGCTTGTCTCTTGATTAAATCTTCCGTGGATTGGAAAAATCCGAAGGGCTCCTCCCCCCCTTCTGAGCCGTTCTAGCCTACTTTGCGACCCGGACGACTGGCCTAATCATCCGCGGACAATGTCGCTTTCTCGCGGGCTATTTATTTTATCCTTTCTGCAAATTTTCACTTTAATCAAGCCCTTAAGATTTATGTGCATTGCTTTTATTTTATTCCCTTTGGTTCAGCTCGCTTGGAAGATTTATTATTTTAACCTTTCAATTCGTTCAGATAAAATGTTAATTTTTAGAGACAGTCCTACAAACTTATTTTATTATTTTTTTTTATTACGTTTACTATTTTCATTTTTGCTTTATATATTTCAAATATCTAGAATGGAATTTTTTTCGACGCAAGTTATTAAGTATTAGAAACGAGGTAAGTACATTCTGTGTGGTCTATCATTCAACACAGTCTTATAATTTATCTATACCTATATTTCTTACACTATAAAAGATTAGATTAATAAGTTTTGAATATAGTCAACAAAATTTTAATCATAATTTCCAATTTAAAATTAATTTACTCGCTTATTTGATCATCATTTAGATAGTAAAATCATTTTAAATTTTAAGACATAAACAGTGATTTCGATTTAAAACGAGCAAAATCAAATACACAAATACAGTGTAATCTTTTTTTTTAACCAGTACATTTTTTAATGTTTCTTCACAAATTTTGGGTCTTTAAGTTTTCTATGGAATTAAGCTGGATTATATACATTTCATTCAAAGTAAGTGTAAAGTAAAGGCAAAAACTGTTTTACGCACAAAATTTGTTTTTTAAGTCACTTGTATATTTTTCATTAATTTACTCAAAACACACAATGTCGAATTGTATATATTTTTAATAGTTCAAGTTTTATATACTAAAGAAAAATTTTTATTACTTAAAATTTAACAGAAGTAATGCTACATCACGGGGCGCGTCAGCGCCCCCGATGGCAATTATTATAGCATAGAGCAGCTTTTTTATTAGTTAAGCTCTATTATAAGGGGTTGCTGTGGTTTTTAATTTATTTTAAAATTTACTGCATTTGCTTTTAGTTATTATGTTATTTGAGATATATGAAAACAAATATTTTAAGATTAAGAAAATTTGATCACTCCTTATGCAAATAATATGATAATACAAATAATATTAAAGATCTGAGGAAATTTTGAATGAAAATGATGAAATCACGATGACAACTTTTTAATAATCTCACTGCAGAATTAAACAAAGTTTAAAAAAAAACTAGCTCCTCAGTTAAAAGCTTGAAGCTGTTTAAAAGCAAATTGGGCATCACCAGAAAGCAATAAAAAAGCAAAAGATAAGGAAAAAGTAAAAGAAAGCGAATAAGAAGATGCCCAGTAGGAAGCGGCCGCACAGCATCCTTAGCGCGTCAGTGGTAAAAAAAAGCCGGTGCCCAAAGCTCGGCTCGTTAATTTTGTAATGCTCGGCCGGGCTCGGTCTGTTTGCTAACGAGGATACTCGAAAGCTCGACACGGCATCAATTTACTAAACAGTAGATTAATTTAATAAAGGGTCTTTTGTGAGCTGGCTGCTCGCTGCGGGGGGTGGCCGGAGGTGGGGGGGGATATGGCTGTAAGTGTGCAAGTGCCAGTAGGGGGAGATGATCGAACGCGTCGGCGGTGGTGGCGATGGCGGCGGCGGCAGAGCCAGAGAGCCAGCGAGCCAGAGAGAGAGAGAGAGAAGGGAGAAACAATTTGAGCAATAGGTGGAGAAAGGGAGTATAGTAGTAGTAGGCGTCCTGACCCCATCTTTAGTCGCACTCGCGCGCTATACATTTCGGCTAACAGGCTGTTATGATTAAGTTTGCGAAAGAGAGAGAGGGTAGAATCCTGTCGCTGCTCTCGCAAGCGCATCCATATCCAGATTTGGCCGCGCTCTTCTCCCCCCCCCCCCCCCCCCCCCCCCCCCCGCCCCCCCGAGCGCCTCCCTCTCCCGGTTTGGCCGCGCCCCTCCCCCCCCCCCCCCCCCCGTCCGTCGACGAATTCCGCCCCCGATAATCCCCGCGTTTCTCTTCTCCTTCGCTTCCCTCGTTATGTCAATAATACGCCTTCTCGTCCAAGTCTATACATATACGTATGTAGCTATCTTTTCTGCAGGTGATCAGAGCAGTAGTAGCTGCTATTGAAGAGAAAAAAAAGGTGCGATCGTTTGACGTGCGGGGGGCAGGCGCGGAAACGTACGCGTTTTAATCAGCAAGTTTAGCCAAGTTTGTCGGTCGTAGGGTGGCGGCGGCGCGCTCCTGCTTCTCGAGATATAATTTAATTTCTGTCTTTTTATACTGCTGCAGTTGGCCCTTGCTCTCTCGCGCGAACCCCCGCTCTCGCTCGCAGCTGCCAACTTTTTTCATATTCCAATTAGGATATTTTTCATTGATTTAAAGCCCGGCCCCCGGCCCTAGCAAGCAGGTATTAACGCCTCGGCTCGGCCCGATAAATTTCTCCGAGTGTCGATATTGCTGAGAGGGAGAGAGAGTTGGGGGCAAAGCGCGAAAGAACTCCAACGTCCTGGGGAATGAGCTAGCTCTCTCTCCCCGCTTCTGTTTTTCGCGCACTCGCGCCCACACCCCCAGCGGGTATATAGCTAAGTAACGCTCGAGCTAAGTACTCCCGGCCGGCTAACTTTACGAGTTACGCAAACTCTCGTAATATTAATCACGCTACTCATCTGAAATCACTGCTACCCTTCTCATTCTTTCAGCTGCACTCCGACCTCTCTCGCACTCCCGCATATATATACATTTCTCCATATTCCCGGTAACGCGCGGAATAGCCGACTCTCTCGCGCGCGCGCGACTCGTAAAAAGCTCGCCCCCGCCGGCGGCGATGTATTTACGACTGTTTTTTTCCGGACCCTCACTCTCGCGCCTACTAAACCATCTCGGCTCTCGTTTTAAAGCGTCCAACACCAACAATAGATAAGAAGGCGCGCGCGCGCGCGCAGTTTAATCTCTGGGCCGACAAGAGATCGGCACGCGACTGGAACATCGAAGCGCCACGTGCCTACTATCCTACTCCCATGCGTGTGTATACGCGCTCTAATCTGGCCCTATCTATTGCGGCTCTCTCTAAATAAAAGCCAGCGCGCCCCGCCGAGCAGGCCGCAAAACCGCACGAGACGACACACGCGACTTTACAAGCGCGTCGACAAAATCAAGCGAGACACTTGCGAGAGAGAGAGCGAGCAACTTTCACACTAGCTAAGCCTGATTTATTACCGGCGAGGCCCCCTACTCTTTCTCTCTCTACTCCAACACGCCTCGATCTTGTTCACCCCCTTGTAATTCCAGCCCCCGCAGAAACAGCCGAGGACCGACTAAACTTTTCCTCGCTCTCTCTCTCTCTCTCTTGCGCGCGCGCACCCGACGACTTTTATCACTTTTACTTACACTTTAGCCGCGCTTACACTTCATTTGCCTGCCTACGCTTGCGCGCCCGAGCTTAGCCGTTTTTCGATATCCTTTAGCATTTATTGCTGCTTTTACGCTTTTGCGCCTGACTAATGCCGAGCTCCCCGAGGCTCTCGGCATCTATCTTACCGTATACTTGCTTCAATCTTTTTGACAAATTTCTTACAAGTAGCCGTGTCGGTTGGGTTTAATAGAATGTTACTGTAATGTTGACAATAAATTAAGAGCCCTCGGTTGTGTTGATCTGACTACATTTTAATGACTTTATTCGATTTTTTCAACAATTTCTGTCTTCACTAATCGTTCGTTTATTACAACGGAATAATGATTGTAATAACTCGATGAAAATATTTCTATTTTTTCAGTTTAACACCTTTTTGTTATACATATTATTTCTTTGCATTCCTTAAATTTTGGAAAACACGTATACTCATACTAAAATAATGGAAAGCCGAGAGATAAGTAGCCAGGAAAACATCGAAAGCTCCAAAGGGGCGGCTCGTCGACTTTTTTGTCTGCGGCAGAAGTGGCAACTCTAGCAAGTCCCACGGAACAAGGCGACAAACACATATCAGAGGAGCTCGGCTAAAACCACGACACGCAGGGGAAGCTGCGGCAGGAGGTGGGGGGCCAAGAGCCCGCCTGTAATCTAATAAGAGAAAGCGCCGAAAAAGCCGAGGAACATTAGCGAAAATTTACTTTGACTCCGAGTCCGCAGTGCACTTAACGGCGGTTTTCGCGAGCGCTAAGTACCCCAATAACTTTGCGTTAGCCGTACCTTAACGCCGGACCCTACACCTATACTTTCCCGCGCGACTGCGAAGCTAAAACGATGTGACGCGACTTTCGTCTCCTCTCGCTCTCTGTGTATACGTGTATAAGCGCTTCTTCGCTTCTGCTCCTCTGTGATAACGTATGCGTTCAATTAGTTCAACTCCTTGCAGCGAGCTTTGCTCTATCTCTCTCGCTTTGCTGTGCAGACACCTACTCTCTTTCTCTTTATCTTATATGCTGCCTCGCATCCTTCTCTGGCTGCGAAATTTATGCGACTTTCTATTTTCGAACCTGGCTGTGATTTAAACTTGTCGAAATTTTGGATGGGACGAGCGATCGTTCATTGACCGAGCCAACTTCTTCATGAACAACTGTTACGTTTTCGTCTGCAAGGGAATGCTTGCAATTTATACGTTCAAAGTTGAAATTATACTTTAAACTCAATTAGCTAAGGCTGAGCTTCGATTAAGTCTGATGATTTTAAAACTTTTAATAAATTATTTTATAGAATTTGAATTTCTATTTTATTTCCTTAAACCTAGTACTTATTTCATCCTAATCAATTTAAGCGTCAATAAAAGCTTTGCTATTGATAAAGGTAGATTAATTTATAACGAAGAATAAAAACTTTCTTGATTGTTCAAATAATATAACACTTTATAACTTTTGAAGTTGACGTGCAACCCTCCATTGTAGGAATATGAAAATTAATTTTTTTTAATTAATTTTTAATGATTAAAAATTCTTTAATCAATAACTTATTCATTTAATTGCGAACAAAAATTTGACAACAAAACTATTTTTTTAAAACTAAAAATTAATAATACTAAATGGATTTCCGTTATTTCGATGACAAATGGAGTTCACATTATATTAAGCTAAATTTTCATGTTAATAAATTTCGTTTATGTCAAAGATTTTTACAAAATGTACTTTCTTGATTTTTTTAGTTTTATTTACATTAATGATAAAATTTAAAATATCCCTGGTATAAAATTGACCATATTCTGGGCAGAATTTATGGTCAACAAATGTTAAAATGACACTTATCTAAAAATCCTGGAAATGCTTTCTACGTAAGTGGCATTTTAACGTTTGTTGACCAGAAATTCTGCCCAGAATATAGTAAATTTTCTACCAGGTAAGCTATCTATTACTAGTATTTAGTGTAATATAATAGTAGTAAAGCAGAAACCAGAATTACTCCAATTGAAAATAAAAACGACAAAAATGTCAAATATCTATAAAACATAATCAGCAAAAAATCAAAACATCATAATTTAATAAAATTTTTATTTAATAATGTAATTATCTAAATAAATATTCGTAATAACCTTTAATCTCATTATAAATACATGTTAATTCTAAAATAAACAATATAAGAAATGAAAAAAATTTAATTTCATTCTATTAAATAATAAACAATTTTAAAACTGAATGGAAAATAATTATTTTAAAAATTCTTTATTTACATGTAATAATAGCAATTAATAATCTGATATTTCACATTATTTATAACAGATAATTTTGTTAATTGCTTTCTCAAAGAGAAATTGCTTTTCAATTATTCTTGAAGCTACCTATTTTTCATTTATCATGTGAAAGATCTGAAAATTTAATATATTTCACTTTATTGAACACTTACATCTTATTTAACAGAATAACATAATAATCACACAAAGTACCTATTATTCAGTGGATTCTATATTACAATATTCTAATCCTTGGGCTGCCACGCTTCAATCTTTGGTTTTGTAGTACTCCAAGGCATGTAAGCATGTTTAGTACCTGAAAGGTTGGGAGTATGTTCAGCCATCCACTTATACTTTGGTCTCGATGGATCTCTGGATGGTAATAAGTCAGTTTTGTAATGCAACCACCCGTACCATTCAGCTGGAACTTGTGATGCATCATAGTTTAAACCTACTCTTTCACTGTATATGACCCACCGGTTTCGGCCTGCAAATAAAATATATGGAATGTAATTTATTGCAATCACTATAACTTAAAAGCTATATTAACCTTAACAAAACATGAAATAAACAAATACAATTAGCTTACCATAAAAATACATGTTGTTTTCATAATATTTATTTCCATATTTATCTTCTCCAACCAGATTACCGAATTTCAGTTCATCCGTTCTGTGATACAAGAAAACTTAAGTTAATGAATTTGTGTTTCATAACATTGGTCAAATCTAACCTCTTTACTACAAATTTTACAAAATGATGCGCTTCTAGTATAAGGAAGGTACTTAAATTATTTATATATAAGAACAAACCTGAATAAAGTACGTATAGAACCGAAAACACCTCCGTTGTGTTTAATAACTCGAAAAAAATTGGCAAGTTTATCAAGCCCAAACATCGACATGGTGAAAACGAAAGCTTTTTCAGCTCTCTGTTTTACCAACTGTACATTTAAAAAGCTGCGCTATAGGAACAGAAATTCTAAAAAATCACGGTAGGTGTCAGTATGTCCTTGACACTCAAATTTTTCCAACAATTATTAACTATATGTCATCATTGTTCATTGATATTCTAATCTACTTCACGTTAAAATTAATTTAGAATTTTTTATATGGACGAAATATTGACGACTGATTGGCGATTAGGGATGAAAAATATTATTTAAAATTGTTTTCAGCTTAATTTTAATGTATTGCAAAAGGCATAATTAGATTTAAAAAAATCAAATTTTTTTCAAGAAGAAAAGCTTTTGTGTTCGCGAGCCAGATACAAAAAAGCAGAGGAGTAGTAATTTCCAGCATCCGCAAGAAACAGTCTGCGCCATCTATCAGATAAAAGACGCAGTAGCTATTTCCATCAGCCAGTATCCTTCGAGAGGTAAGCGCGCAACGTTCGCGCGCCAGCGAGATGAATCAGTTTATCAGTGGTTAATAATAGAGATCCGCGCTATAACGAGGCCTCGGGAATAACGCGGGCAGAAAATAAAACACAAACGGGCCGGTCGGCGGCTGTCCAAGCATGACGCACGCCGAGTAGGTGTATGTGTCATAAGCAGCAAGCGCGTGGCTGGAGGATTTTGAAAAATCCCTAATTGTATTGGTGAGTAAGTAAGTAAAAAGAGCGATAGCAGAGCGGGGCTATAGCTTGAGCGCGCGCGCAAGTTAGTTACGTCAGTGGGGAGCAAATGATGCGACAAAAGGGAGATCTAGGAGCATATAAAGGTGACCACTTTCGTGCATTCATAAATGCGATTATGTAAACTAGCGTGGGCCGGTCAGTAGGTGACCATTCAGCATGAACCGTGCAAACTAAAACCGGTGGTATCCGCAAATAGACCGGTACTCTAGACTGATCATTGATTCTTTAAAATCGTTGCGCTAATTTTGCTTATTACTACCAATTGTTTCTACTGATAATAGCTATGCTAATTCTCCAGTCGAGACAGTTTTTTACGCGTGCACCGCTTGTTAATGAATTGGTGTTTTAAACATTAAAAAAATTTCACTTATTCAATCTTAATTTTACAGTTGATTAATTGTTTAATCTCAATAAATTCAGAATTATAAACTCTTAAGTAATGTGATTTAAAAATTATTAATACAAGTGCGAAAATTCATGTTCTCCAAATTCTTATTACTTTGTTAAAGGGATTCTGTATAGGCTTTGTACAACAAAATTCACATTATAGTTTACCGCTATAGAACTTCCTTAATAAATATTAACACTACTAAATACTTATTTCTACATAGTTAAAAAATTAATAATTACTTACATTCAGAATTTGCAAGTATACTCTTGAATTTATGGATTTTTATATTTGTCTGAATGAATTACTTTTCTTGGTATATTTAAAAGCTTTAAAATTTATTATAGGTGCATTTACTCTATAATGTTGCGCGGGGAAAAGTGCCTTCGTATAAATAGCTATATTTTTCAGTAAAACTGCCACAGACTAGAGAAAATTAAAAAAAATTACCGTACTCCAAGGAAAATGTACTATACTACCTTGCAAATCCCTACAATGTATTACCCTATTGCAAATGACTGTTAAAATTTGATGAAATTTAAAAAAAAAATGATAAAACTACATACATAAGCAGGTCATTTTTCGAATTTTCAAAATCTGTAGGCTGTTTCAGTAAATAGCAACACTAATGTTTACAGTGAGATGACATTTTTACCAATCTATTTTGGGTGTGAGTAATAAAAATATAAACATATAAAAGTTATTTATTTATTTATTTATTTTTTTTTAATAATAACATTTTATTATTGTATGACGCAAGATTGCATTTTTAGCATATATAATTTAAATTCGTTATTTTGGCGAAACATATAATATCTATGAGTTACAATACACATCTTCATCCCACTTTTTCTTTGAGAGAACGAAAGCGTCTAGGAGTGGTTGCAAAACAAAAGGGGAAAAAGAAGGGGCAATCCGCTTTAAGCGGTATTACTTACCTTTAAAAAGCATTATTAAAATATAAATCATTGTGCGTCTCGCGCGTTGAAATTTATATTTATTATCACAGAAAATTTTTTCAGAGCACGTTTTATTCATCCCAGTCGCAACGAACCCATAAAAACCTATAAGTCTATAAGTAAAATGGTGCAAATATACATCTTAAAATCATCGAATTAATGGAATTTTATGCGTTTCTATTTTAAGAATAAAAAAAAAGGAATTTTTAATCACTTGTATTTTTTACAGAAAATACTTTTAAGAAATTTGTATTTCAAGCTCTAACTTTAATTTATATACTAAGTAATTGGATTTAATTTCAAAATATTGAAAAACGTAGCAAATAAAAGAAATTGCATTGTAAAGTTGTGCAAGATGTGAAATTAAGATATAATGCCAAAAAATTAAAAATCCGCAACAAAATAAATCTTTCTTTACTCGCTTTGTAAGAGTATATATAGTTAGTTATACAGTTTGTTATATAACTATAATTATAATTCACGTATGCAGTTAGTTGTTTCGTTTGCAATTTGTATTTAGTTAGTGTAGAGTTTAATATTATAGTCAGGAGCATTCGCAAATCGGCAGTGAAATTAAGAAATGACAAAAGCTAAGTAGAAACGCAACTGGCGAGCAAAATGAATGAATACCGTCCGACTCGCGTTCGCATAAACGTAGAAAAGAAGCAAATTTCCAGGCAGAAAAGTCTGGAAGCGAGGAAAAAGAAGGAAAAAAGGCGCGCGAGAGTAGACGAAAAACGGGGAAGTTAAAAGAGGAAAAGCGAAAAAAGGAAGATTAAGAGGAAGAAGAAGAAGCGGCGAAGAGCGCGGAATAAAGCTCAGGTGATGTCTCGGCGCTCCGCGCGCGCGCGCGCCGCGGAGATAGAGAGCAAAAGGAAGGCGGCGAAAGAAAAGCAGGGCGAAAGAGAAACCGGCAAAATCTGCCTGGGAGTAGCTCGAGAGAGAGAGAGAAAGAGAGAAGGAGTGCGCCGAGCGATGAAACGTCGAGAAGCAACGAGACGAGCACGACGACGACTAGACGGAGGAGGGCCACGTGCAGAGACGTCGTCGTCGTCTTGGTCGTCTTGTTCGTCTTCTTCGTCGTCGGCCGAAGACGAAACGAGTGCGCAGACTTGGCTTTTATTTGAGCAGCGAAAGAGAGAGAGAGAGAGAGAGAGAGAAAGAGAGGCGTGAAAAGCGAGGACAGACCTTGGACATTGAACGAGTCACGGGGAGCGCGCCGCTCTCGCTCCCTGTCTCTCTAAGCGAACTCTAAAATTAAACGGCGCCCGAATAAAGTTTTATCGCCCGAGTCGATGCCGAGTTGATGAAACGGAGGAGGAGAGCCAGAGAATGGGGCTAGAGAATTGAAATGCCTGGAAAATCTTTATCTCGAATTTTCAAGGTTCTTTCCGTTCCCACCTCACGCCCGCCCGCGCTAGCTCGCTCCTTCATCACCGCCGGCGCCTTTTGTCTATTGCTTTCCGCAGCTGTCTCGCTCTCGCGCGCTCGTTCGCTAATGCGCCTCTACACCTTAAAGTGTGATTCGCCGCAGGATATTGCTGCTGGTACTATTTTCTTGTCTATATATACATAGATGAAAAAAAGATTTCTATTAAATTTGGACGCGCTCGCGTCACAGGGCAAGTGTTGACGTATTTGTGGGTATTGTGGATCGTTTTCTCAAAGAGTCAATGAACAAAGTGTGTTTTCGATAAGCTTTATCTAATCGTACATTCGGAAGCACTCTTGAAAATTCAAATTATTTTCAAAGTGCCGGGCTCTATACAGAGTTTCACCACTAATCTGATTATTCTGCAATGCTGTACGTATATTACGTGCGGTGTCGCGTCATGGTTATATGCAGCTTTCTGCATAGTCATCTGCGTTTAGCTAGCTTAAAAGAGCTCTAGTAAATAGAAAATTTAAGTCATCTGAATTTCCTTTGCACAGACGTCTTTATTGCGCTAATTTATTGCATGCGAT
>JAPYZA010005910.1:5007-16656 GCA_030522685.1 Eupelmus azureus | reverse complement strand
TATTTCCTCGACACAGCTGCAGCCGTAGCTGCGTTCGTTACGTTCTCATGCGCGCGCGCGCGCGGTCGCGTCAATCACTCAAACTCTTTCATAAACGCGCGCTATCCGGATATCGGCATATAGCCCGCAACGCGCTCACCAACCTGATTGACGTTCTCATTACGAGTATTGTATTTTATTATCGCTATCCGTTCTCTGGCTCGCGATATACGCGAGCGTTCAATAGCACGCGCATTCCCAGAGTCATTACTGCCTTTTTTTCCTCCTTCCCGTCTTCCGCTTTTCGCTTTTCATTATTCATAAATCAGAAATCGAAGCTTTTCAGCTTTGAGCGAATCATTCTCGACACTTATCGCCTCAATACTGATTTCTACGAGTTCGCGCGAGGTCAGATCTGTCTAATGAGCCAGACGCGATCGGCCAATGATCGTTTCAGCAAACTTATCTGCGGAAGCAGGAAATAACAGGATGCCGATAACAGATTTCGTTTGAAAATTATTCTCGACGTTACTAGCAACTCTCTAAAGATAGACATAATATACTGATAAAGCAAATCTTAATAGCCTGTTTCCAATAATTTCTCGTCTAATAAATCAAGTCCCAGCTCGACTCTATATCAGTAATTAATAACTACTATGTATTCCTTTTCTATATCGCCTATTAATCACGTTTACAATATTAAACTTTAAATTTTCTATTTAATTCTGCATTTTTTCAAAAATTTTCACATACTTTAATTGGACTTTTAATTAATTAGTCAAGATATCTTAATGAATAAAATAAAGCTAATAAACAATGATTTAATGAAACGTATTTAAATATATTGATGGCTCGATCGCCTTAATTATACTTATTTATTATTATCATATAATATATAATCAAAATCTTGTTTTATTCATGGTAAAAGTAAATGAATTAATAATAAGCAGATTATTTATTAATGTTTCATGAAACAAATGCTTTAAAAATAACTTAAAAATATGATTAAAATTTAATAGTCTAACCGATAACCGACTGATTATAATTAAACGTTAAGTTAAATGACACAATGCTTGAAAGTTAAATTACTATGTTAAAGTTAATGTTAAACACGTGTAGTATCATGTTCGGAACGAATACGGCGTTTAACCATGAACATTTGTCAAAAGCTGCAAGTTATTTCTCGAACGAAATTCCTTTGGCACATTTTTCAAAAGCCAAAATAAGGAATCTCGCTTGGGCAAACTGCCGGTTGCGAGAAAGAACGTGCAGGCTACCGAGTCTCGCGTTCCAAGCTCCTATACCCCGGCTTTCCTCGGTGCTGCTCGTAAGCTGCCCCCGGCTACACCAGCTGCAAAAGATGAAGAGAAAGAAGAAGAAGAAGAAGAAGTGGAGGAGGAGGAGGAGGAGAAGGAAGAAACGAAAAAGAAGAGAAAGAATAAGGCGAGCCTGGAGAAAAAAGGAAGAAGCGAAGGAAAGTTCGCTGAGCCCTGAGAGAAAGAGAGAGAGAGAGAGAGAGAGAGCGCGCGTCCAATAACGTGCCGGATCCAAATTGCTCGTCGTGAATGGGCACGCCTCGCTCGCTGGGATCCCCCTTGTAACTCGCGCGTAGCCCATTTCGGGACGGCGGCGGCTCCGGCTTATATGCCTCCTCCCCAAAGCTCGGGGGGTTTCGACTTGAGACTTGGAGAGAAAGAGAGCGGGTTACAAGACGAAATAAATACAATATTATGCAAACGGTCGGAGAGCTGATCGCAAAGCCACGGGAATCTCGGGAATCCCGAATAAATTGACACTAAACGGGTTTTCGTATATACGTACACAAAGAGGGTGCACGCACGATCTAAAGAGAAAAGAGGGGAAAAATCGAGCATGCCAATGCTATCGATATAGAGAGGAAAGCTGACACGCTCTATAGCCGATATCCACCTAACAATCGTCTCGTTTATAAGGGTGCCCCAGATTGAGAGCCAAAAATCTCGACGAATCAAAGCTTCTCAAACGCTTTTTCTTTTCTTATTAAATGTTAATAATCTTCTTCTTTCCATGCACAAGCTTAATGAGAATTAAAGCTCTCTCCGCTTCGAAAACATATCAAAATTGCTGCAACTAACGTCCGCTCCAAGACTTTTGGTAGTTATCGACTCCCACGCTCAGCGTCGCGCGTTTTCAAAAGTGGTCTTGCAGAAGAAAGTGGAGAGGAAGAGGATCGCCACTTCGGTTGCACGAACAAGATAGAGAAATAAAGAGAAAGAATCGAGCAAAACGGGGCAAGAGTTAGGAGAGCCCAGGACTCTCATCGGGCCTGCCGGAGAGCGAGAGAGACAGAGAGAGGGGGAGAAAGAAAATTATATGCTTTAAATGGATAATTAAATAGCAACAGGAACTGACTGAAAGACTGACTGGGGATGATTGCCGGGTTCCGGCGCGCGAGCATGAGCCAAGAGCGAATCGACACGAGCGGGGCCCCAGGCGCGTGTACAGCACCGAGGAGGTGGAGAGAGAGAGAGAGAGAGAAAGAGGTTTGCCCATCCGCCCAGCGTATCTAAATGCACGAACGTTATAATTATCCCCCCTATTCGGTCTACGTGTGCTCGCCATGCTCGTGTGTTGTTTCCACGCGCATCCCCGAATTTCAACGGCACTAGACTAAACTCAAACTGGTCACGGAGAATCGTGACGATTGTCGTTGATTGCTCAAATCCGGAAGAGAGCTTTGCTTTCCAGCTATTTTTCTACGTCGAACCATAGAAGAGCATATCAGCTCTATTTGCCTCAGGATACAGTATACTGATCACGAGTGAAAAATAGATTTGGACTGTAAAATGAAATTTCCACTTGTGGAAGATGCTTTATCTTTATTTAAATTATACTTTCATTTGGGTTATTATAACCGAATGGTACATTGACATTTATTCTGAAAATTTCATTCCTCTTTTCATTTGAGTTTAATTTGGTAGGAAAGTGATTCCTCGCAAGGAGAGGGAAGACGGACGAAAAAATGTCCTGGTTTCACGCGATGTTGCGGTGGCTAGGAACGAACGGTCAATTCAGTAAGGCGCGGCACCCTGCCTGGGAACTAATCAAAGCCTTTTCCTTTCTCCGGCTCGGTCGTCCACAGAGCAGAGCGGCACGAAGCAAACGAGCGTTTTATCTTGTCGCGCCCAAAGAGTCCAGGGCTCGCTTTCTATTTCGTACACACGAGATTAAACTCGTGCTTGTGGTCTCGCAACCTTCAGACGTTTCATTAGCGCGGCGCGCAATCAGTCGCGTGCTAGCCAGGAGGCAGGAAGGAAGGGCTTCTCTCTCTCTCTCTCTCTCTCTCTCTCTCCTTGCGATAAGGCAAGCACGCGCTGATCTAATCAATGAAATTGGCAGACAAAGGCAGATCCAAGCCCCGGATAGAGAGCACGCGAAACAGATGGAAAGAGAGAGAGAGAGAGAGAGAGAGAGAGAGAGAGAGAGAGAGAGAATTGGACAAAGCACACGAGACCATAGTCTCGATGGCGTGCGAGAAGGTGTAGATTGAACCTTGGCATTATTGGTTGAGGGACGAGGAGTCGATTGGTCTCTCCTCTTGCAGGACGTTGTCCTCGCGCCAGAAACAATGAGGGAGGTGTGGCCAGGGCTCTGCTCTAGGACACGAGAGACGAGAAGTGACGAGGAGATATCCCGTACGTGTAACGCTGGCCCCGTTCTACCTTGTGGGTAGTTGGCCAGCCCTCCTCGGGGCTATTCAGAACTCGTACTACCCTTGCGCTCTCTCACACACACACACACCCTACTTGCAGCACACGTACACATTCTCGCGTGGTAATGACAGGGCCGAGACGTGATCGAGGTGGCTCGTGTGACACCCGAGGACCAGACACGCCTTGTGTTGATTCTCGAACTAGCTCTTCTACGCAAGTAACCCCCAGTACGCTTGATTTTCCATCTCTAGAAGGATCTAATGACGCTAATGGGTTGGCAATTGAGACAAGCCAAGATTTGCACATATGGCAATTAAACTGAAAATCAAGTTGAAATTACAGTATTGATAATGATTGTATATATACGCAATCATGAGATCCAAAGTCCTTCTTTATCCGTTAGTTGAATGCACGTTGACCAAATAGTCCATCAGTTTGAGGCGGTCATCGGAATGAAGCGATCTCTCTTGTTTATCCAAAGTACATTACGTCTGAAAGATTTGCATCTCTCCGTGTAGCATCAGCAAGGGAAGGGAACCAGAGAGCCGTATGGCCTGCGACGATGACGAGGCAAAACACGAGGCAAGATGATGCAGAGTAAGAGTCCGTCCCGTCCAAAGATCGTTCCTTTGACGACTCAGCATACTTTCGAATTATTGGCTTATCGACTATCTCTCGAGTATCAAGAGGCTTTACGCTCTCTCGCTCTCACATACCTTCGAACGTTCCATTGTGCTTTTCCGCGTAATTACACGGCCTCGAGGCGCGTCGTCTTTTTTTCTTTTTGTAATCCCTCTCTCCTCTGGCTAAAGCGTGAGAATTTTCGGGGATTACAACAGGCGAAACCTTATTCAGCCAGCTGGGATTGAGCAAGTTGACGCGGTCAAGAGCGCCAAAAATTGAAATGGCCTCCTTTATGCTAAAACATAATCACTTGGGCTATCATCTATTCTCAGAGCATTTCTCAAAATGTTTAAACGAATAAAGAAATGATCTTATTGTCTGAACTGAAGGTTAAATAAGCCGAAAAATTTTTATGATGTAAACAGCGAGTCAGCCCGCTTGAAGAGAGTGAAGCCGTTAATGTTCTCTCTTTTTCTCGCTCATTGGATGCTCCAGCTCTTTTCTTCGAAAGATCAAGTGCTGGCAGCTGGAAGGAGTTTTCAACAGTAGCACGCTCGCCCCGCACGGCCATTATCGTCCCGGCGTCTGGCAATAACGGCACATTAGAGGATTTTAACGCTGAAATTGAATAACCCCGAGGCGGGGGGGTAACGAGTTTATGCCCTCTTCGCGAAAATACCTGCACCTAATATCCCGCAACGGAAGAGTGTAGAAGAGGACAGACGAAATGAAGTCACTGAGTCTGACTGACGCGCTGACGTCTCTCTTGTTTTATTTTCTTCTTTTATAGCTTCAGCTCACGCTATAATAACGCAAAGGCGAAAAATATATTTCCCGTTATGATATTCAGTGGCTTCCGCCATTGTCATCCCTCCTTTCTTTTTACATGAGCTAAATAGCTTTTATGCTTTGCAATCTTACTTAAGCGCTTTATTTTTACTTAATCTTATCTGTATTTTATTTTAGGTGTTGAATGGTACTTATTATAAACAGTAATGTCTAAGACTATTATGTCAAATAAAAAATCAGATAATTAATCTGATTCTAGATAAGTAATGACAATAACAAGACGATTAAAGTTTAGAAAGAAATGACAAAAATTCTTATGTCGCTTTTAAGACAATTTAAATGTCTTGAAGTTCCTAAAGAAAGCCTATTAGCGTTGGTATTCGATTTAGCGCCGAGAGAAAGAAAGAGCTCGCGTCCAGTTTTAGTCGGAAATAAATCGAACTAGGCACGTGCAGGGGGCGCGCAAAACTGTCCGCGTTAGCGTTAACTCGTTCGTCCCCCGACAGCGACGGCGCCTCTCCGAGAATCTCGGTGATGACGAGGCGAGATCGTCCGCTCGATCCCACGCCTCGCTCGTTAGCCGGAGTCAGCAGTCAAGTCGTCATCGACGTGTCATTCGGAGGAGCGCCTCTACATACACTCGCACACACGTACATACACATACAGAGCTCTTCGAAAATGGCAGGATCACGTCTGGGGAGACACCGCTACAGAGGTATTACCCACCACGCCCCATCTCGACGTAGAGGCGGTCCCGACCTGACGCAGCAGCAGCAGCAGCAGCAGCACGCGACGCAAATTGTCGCCCGAGGTCGATATAATGATGGGCGCTCTCTCTCTCTCTCCCTCACTCTCTGTCTTTATACGTGCGCCCGTCGATTCCCATTAGAATGAAAATGCTTATTCCTGTGGGATATTGACACGGAGGTACGAGGAATCCATCATGAGCCGGGTTTTGCTACTTTTGGATTTTTCAATAGACGGAGCCAAGTTCACGATTGCTGTCTTTTTAATTGATTCCTTAGTCTGTCAGAAGGAGGGACGTCGCAACCGAACGATCGTTTAAATCATGAAAATCTTGGCGTTTCGCGTGGTCGTAATGATTGACAGGGAAGCTGCCTTTTCCTTTTCAAACAAAAAGAAATTTCAACTTATTTTTAGATCTATTCCAATTTAAATATATAACAACCGAGGCGTCAAGTTCTTAAATCTCGAAACTTTATTAATAGAACAATTTTAAAATAGGCCTAAGAGTATATATAATTATAGGAGTACTAAGGTGTTTCGCCGTGAGGCACAGCAATTATAAATGAAACCGTTAAGAAAGGCAATAGGCCTCGTTTACGCTCTTAGCCTTTCAAGAGAGCCGTTTTCCGCAACCCCTCGCTCTTCCCCTATCTGCTTGAAGAAAGGGCCCAAATGGTTTTCATATTGTCTTTTTAGTGTTCATTTTCATTTTATCGCTTGTTTGGGAGAGAGAGAAAGAGCGAATGAGCGAGCCCGACCCTTCGAATGGGTTAATTCAGTTACGCCGGAAACCCACCCTATTTTCTCTAGGAAGCCCCCGCTCGCCGGCTGCTCGAAACGACGTCGATCCATAAAGAACGAATAAACTTTCGCCTGAAATTGAATCTTATACTTTTCCTAACACTCGAGCCCGCCGTCGAATGGGAAAGTTCGTTAGGGCCCTTCTACTGAGCTAATCATTCCTAAATAACGTTGATCAAGTGCCATTTGTTAATCAATGTTATTGCTAATTATGGAACAAGTATCTTGCTACTTGAACAAGCCTATAAATTTATTCATAATTCTTTGTATTTTTGTGATGAATAATTGCTTGAAAAGTACAGCAGAATAATTATCTCTCGCAGTATAGGTATATAATATCGAAAAAGCTGAAATAAGCAAAGTAGGGGGCAGTAGTCTGTAGTCTCTGGTTGTCCCTCCGTGGAAAAGCATCAACGAGAAAGTCGGGCCGGACGAGCGGGTGGGAGGTAGCAAGCAAGAGTAGACCAGAATGGGTCGCCAGCAGCAGCACTTAAGACTATTGTTTTCAATGTAATTGGATAGCTCGTGGAGCTCGTGAGCGCGCGCTCGCGCGTTCCAGCTCTCGCTTCTGCCCCTCGGATGCAGCGCAACTCTGTGGAAGGGTGGCGGCAGCCCCCACGAAGAGCTTCGACAATTATCTTGATTGTTTTATGCATATACCGCCGGCGCGCTCGGGGCCTCAAAGAGGGAGAGCGACAGAGATAGGAAGTAAGAGGGAGCGGGGGGGGGGGGAGTCACGGAAGAGAGAATGATGGACGATATTCTCTATGTTCTGTAATTCAGCGGCTCTTTCTCTCTCAGTCTCTTTCACTACTGCTAATTTCGCCATGTTCTCTTCTAGGTTGTTTCGCGCACCTGCTGCTCCTGATTTATACCGGCTCATTCTCTTCTTCCTGCGCCTCGGTCCATGCGTCTACCCTAGAAAACTCTTGGCTTAGCTCGCTTCTACGTGAGCAGGATTTTTCGAAAATTTTCAGGCTTTCCTATTGTTCTTGATCTTTACGTATATATATCAGCTATTGAGGCAATTATTTAAATCCGTTAACGAAGTTAAAAGAGAAAAAGGGATAGGCTATATATAGGTTCGACATTACAAAAGACAAGGATGAGCCTCGGTCACATCAGCTTCGCTCATTACAAGCTAGCGCGCTTAAAGATGCCGCTCTCTTCTTCTTAACAATAGCCGTATCGGCGCCGGTTTAATTAGGATAACAATCTCTCTCTCTCTCCCCCACATTGACCAATCCGAGAGCACTTTCTCGCTATAAGCAGTGAACCGGTATATATACACCTCGTAGCTCCAACTCGCCTCGCGCTCTTTTTTTTCTCTCCCTTTTCGTGGCTCGCCTCCAAGAAACATGATATACCGATCGAGGGGAGGACGCGACTGAGAGAGTCTCGGTCGCGCGGTTTCCGAAAATACCGCACGGCCAGCAGCGCAGCTCGTGCTCCTCTCCCCCCCACCCCCCTCACTCTCTCGCGCGCTGTAGGACAAAAAGTTTTCGCGGCAACGTAATACCCGCGCGATCGCCACGTGCTAATTATGTAAAAATATGACGCGGTCCAAGCGGACGTATACGCATATACACACGCGCTTGGCTTTTATACTGCCGAGCCGCCACCGCCGCCGTGCACCCGGCTGCAGGCTCATTTTTTATATTTTTTATTTACGTCGACTCTCTCTCTCTATCTCTGCTGCTATTGTCCGTAAAATTCTTTTTCTCGCTCGCAACTGCGTATTTTTTTAAAGCTGTGCTTTTTTCGGTTATGCTTTTGTTTTTTACTCTGGTTGACATGTATTTTTCTTTTTTTTTTTTTTTTTTTTTTAATTATGTTCTGAAGGCTTGCGAGTCGTTATTTTGTTGTCGTACCTTTTTTCGTTGGTGTACTGTTATTTATGGATCTTTGAGTAAGCTTTTGAAATTGTTTTTTTAAAATGTTATCGTCGTTTTGTAAAGTTTAAAGGATTAAATTATATACTTTTCTGTTGCATTACGTTACAAAGAACGAATAATTGATTGTTATTATTAAAAAAACAAAGTAGGAAATTCGTTCTTACTATTTTAGATGGAAAGAAATACTGCTGCAGTCCGGTTATTTTATCGGGCAGCTCTTTTTCCAAACAAACGGCAAAATGAAAAATTCAAAAGGAGTAGAATAAAGTCCGATACAGAGGCTAACAGAGGACGCGCTAAGCAAGGACTGCACATCTGCGCGCAGATGCGAACGCCGATAAAGCGCGGCCGCGCGTCGCGCATCCACGGCGAACATCCACGTGTATCCCGCCACCGCGCTGCCTTTTTTTTTATCCCCTGCTCCTCCTCCTCCTCCTCCTCCTCCTCCTCCCTTTTTTTCCAGCAATAAATAATATTTCGCAGGTGCGCTCGGGCTCTCGCGTAATGCTTCGTGCAGCGAACGTATATTCTATATATACAGGAAACTAGATGCACACGCGGTGTACACCGCGCGGTGCTGTGGTGGTGTTGCTGGTGGTATACTGCAGCAGCAGCAGCAGCCGCCGCCCCGTTGGCCCGTCGGCCTGCGTCGCGCATATCGAATTTTTCGCGGCAGCGTTCCCCATGCGCTCGAGACTTTTCCGTTATTATTTTCAATTACAGCCGACCAAATTTATGGGCTTTATGTTTTAATTGTCGTATTCTCTGCTTTTTCCAGCATCCGTACCCATCGGAAGACCAGAAGAAACAGTTGGCACAGGACACGGGCTTAACGATTCTTCAAGTCAACAATTGGTGAGTTCATTACAAACGCCTTTTATTCTATCTAATAAATAATGCAGTCGACCTGCTTTTTAAATTTTGCCTGATCAGTAGAAGTAAATTGAAAGGCTGTGTGACAGTAAATAATTTGTTAAGTATATTACAATTAGAGGTGAATATTTGGCAGAAAATTTTTATTAATATACCTGTAAAAGTGCAGCTCGTTTGTTAATTAAAACTATTAATATTAATGAAAAATTTCAAATTAATTTTCTGTTATTTTGTTCATTTGATCTATAATGTGAAGAGCGAATAACTTTTTGTTCTCCGTTAACGCACAGAGAAACAGAAGCCCAAGATGATTGAAATGAAAAGTAGAGATAAAAAAGAGAAGTGAATAAATAAAAAGGTGGTGGAATCGGGCGAGTGAAGTGGAGAAAAGTTATGGGCCAACAGACGATACCGTTGCATACGCTCGATGGCGTGTAAACGTAACCATTGCGTTTTACGCGCCTAATCTCGGCGAGGATAAGTGCCTCTTGGATTCCGCTCCCTCTCCCACGCTGTTCAGCGGTAGCCGTTATGTCTGCGGTTTTACGATTTTCGTATCTGGGCCGACGACTTTGTCGACAGCCAAGCGCCCGCGCCCGCGCCCGCGCCCGGTAGTTTCTCCCGATTGCTTTACGAACCGAAAAATGCGTGTTATCCTTGGCGCTGTAAATCCAACGCCCCCCCCCCTTACCCTCACCCTCACCCTCACATCGTAGCGCCAAAAACTAAGATAAAATCATTTGCGCAACAGTCGACTTCTTTCTCAGGTGCGGCTTATTCGCGCTAAAAATTTTACATCTTTCTAAAGGCTCGAATATTTGCGCGGATATTGTAAAATACGATTACGTGAAACATTATGCAAACATTATTAAACGCCAAGATGAAAATATGATTGTGTTAAATATTGTTTTTACACGCGGTAAATAATATTCGAGAGGATTTTTAACGATCCACGTAAATTTTCGAATGGTTTGTTCGCATTACTTTAATTATACTGCATGTGTACGCGTCATTATATTAAGCCAACGCTAAGGAAATATTATTTTAATTACTATTTATATCTGTGCATTGATACGACTTGCTGCTGCTGCTGCTGCTGCTACCAAACTCGAAATTATTTTTCCGTAATTTCTCTCAGATTAATATCGAATAAATTGTCGAAAGCTATTCCAAGGCATATAATACAAGCCATTAGGGGGTTGCGCAACCTCGTGTTTGCTCTTTAATTAGGTACAAAACTTTAACGAGCGATAAATTATCGAATCAAATCGCTTGCTGTGTGATGAGCTCTGCTCTTTTTCTTTATTTTGTGAAAGCCGCCGCAGCCAAGCGAACAGCCAAGGGAGCGATGTTCGGGAGGGGCAGACTTGGTAATCCGGAATCCATACCCGGCGAGCGTCGTTAATCCGCTCTTGATCGGCAAAGGGTTAAGACCGTGGAAAGCGTCTTTGTAAGATTAATCCCTTCCCTTCTCGTCGGTGTCGCGGTACTCTCGCTACTCGCGCTTTCGCACTATCTTACTTATCATCTTGATGAATGTTTTCTTCCAACACCTGCGCCTTCTACTTGTAACATTTGAATTTCTCCACACCCTCAATCCGTTTTTCCCTTTTCTCATCCTCACGCTCGCTTATATTCTTTTTCTCCGCTTCTACTTGTAACCAGCTATTGCAATATTTAACATTTATTTGACTTTCCGTATTATTCCAGATTTCCAGAGAATGTAAAATATTTTGTAATATTTACAAATGATTAACTGAATGAATAATGTGTGTTGTGAATAATAAATAAATCGAGGTTACAGTCTATATAAATGTATTTTTATAGCTGTATATAAATAACTGTCATTTTATGGGCTTACATTTCGGACAAATTTTCATGTATGATCATTAGCATGACAATACAATATTGAAGAGAGGCCGTACAAGTTTTCGTATTTTCTCGATTGTAGCTCCATTGTGCTGTTGTTTTACACCTTTTTCCTCGGCTCTCTCCATCGCGAATTTTCATGGCTCATTACCGGTCTCTCTCTCTCTCTCTCTCTCTCTCTCTCTCTCTCTCAGCCGGTTTGTCCTCAGCAAAATGAAACGAGATTGCGCGTATATACGCCGACCAGGCGGCAGCAGCAGCAGCGGTTCTTAAGCACGTAATCCCTTCGGCTAACTTTAGAAAGAGAGAGAGAGAGAGAGAGAAAGATCGAAATAATCCGCCGCGCGTGAATCAGCAGCAGCGGCAGCGGCAGCGGCAGC
>JAPYZA010005909.1:0-11650 GCA_030522685.1 Eupelmus azureus | reverse complement strand
CATTAACTATTAATATTCATGAAGTAGCAAAAGATCATAGAAAAAGAATAACATTTACACATTTTACATTTCATTCAGAAAATAACACTAATATTATAATTACATAATAAAGTAGTATATTGGTATAAGAGTTTTTGATTTTAATTTTTCTTCTTTTTTTTTAATTAACTTTAAATAAGAAATTATAATGTTTTTAAATTTTCCACGAAATAATGATAAATCGATTTTATCGATGACCAATGTGCCGATATATACTGCCAGAAGGCAAGTAGACTTTTCGTGGATACATATCTAGGTACTAAACTATAGAGCGTTTCTTCAAGTTTCTTGCAGTAAATTTTAAGGATATCGGTTGGGTGAATGAAGCGAGTTTTAAAACATTGAAATTTCATTATCGATGTAAAAGTTTAAATACTTTCGATATAGTGATGAAAACTTTTATTTTAAGATGATAGCATACTTTGAAATATGAAAGTAATATATCTTCTGTAATTAAAACGAAAAGAAAAACAAACAGTAAAATAAAATTGCGTATAGTAAATTAACTCTAGCTTAGCTATTTTAGCATTAGTTATAATATAACGTCATCCACTTGAAATTCTGTGCTAAATTTTATAACTGTTAAATACAATTTATGTAATTTGTTTCTTGCAAGCATTTCAAAATATGGAATTCTTGATAACGGTTGAACTAACTTAATTGACAAACTTTTGATTTTAATTTTCTAGTAACTCTGAAATTTTGTTTTTATCTTTTTAAAAATATTAACTATATTCCTTATAATTAAACTTATTTTCATGATACGCTAAAGAGTTTATTAACAGTCAACTGAGACTTACTTGCCGATTATATAATTCATAGAACGAAAATGTATAATCATACGATTTAAGTCACATTTCGTATTTTAAAAAACTATTTGGAATTATCTACTTTTAAATTTATTATGACAAAAATAAGTAGCTAATTATACGTAATCAAGTTTTATTTTTATCTGATTTTAGTAACTACGGAAAAATTGTAAAAATACAATGAATTAAGCTCATACTTTATTATCCCACCCAAAGAATTATTTTTATCAAAATTTATTTAGCATATAAAATAATGTCAAATTTTACTGCAATGTATTTCAAGAATTAGTAAGTTTCGATGCTTTCTAAAAATTTTCTATCTGTCGTTTGCCCTTTTCTAAGGATGAATTGAACACATTTATATACGAACAGATCTTTGTGTCACCAGCGATACCGGTAGTAATTGAAATATTACCTCCTTTGAGAGAACATTTAGCTGATGAGTTTCTCGGAAAGAGTATTTTTGTTTCGGTTTCTTATTTCATTGAAGCATTTTTTCTCTTATTTTAAATCGAAAATGATTTGTCAATGTACATACGAAGTATTTCGACTTCAACAAGAGACACATTGACTAACTGTTCCTTCAGAGTATGGTAATTAATTATCTGCAATGCAATGAGTGAATCAATTCAAAAGATTTTAGCGACGGATAAGGTTTATTTATTTTCCTATCAGTGAACTATTTTATTAAATAAACATTTTTTAAATTCAAAAAATTGTAAACCTTTTATTTTTATAAATTATAATCGCAAATTTTAATTTCAAAAACAATTTTAGTATACAACTACTACTGTAGATTTATTCAATATCTTTTTCAGATTTTATTTTTGGATTTATCAAAGGATTGTCAGCGATTATTATCGTTTTAAGAACATTGCGCTGGACTTGATGTAATCGATCTCGGTGTTAAAGTGTCCGACGGTTTAGCTCAGATTAAGTTTTCACTGGTCGTTACTTCACCCTGCATACATTACACCTTACATATTGCATATTTAGTGAAAGTTGATATACTTATTGTAGACGTTTTAAGATTAACTTATCAACTTTCACCCAAATTTATTAACTCAAAATTTTTTATAATTTGAGTTACATAGTTAAACTCATTTTACTAACTCAAAAAATATGTATATCAACTTTTAAATTCTTTGTTTACAAAAATAAAATTATATGCACAGTTTTAATACTATTTCGTAGTATAATATATCATGTTTATAAAAATATTGTATAATTAAATTAAATAAAAATTAACTTTTATGAATAATATGTTAAATATATTAAAAATAGTATTATAAAATTCATTATCTCACATATTAAATTGAAAACATTAAATTACAAAAATGATTTTTCATTACTAGAAAACTAATAAGGAAAAGAGTATATTAAGTACATATTATTTGAAAAAAAAAAGATTTAAATCAAATTCGAAAAATTTGTAAGTTATAAATTAAAAAAAAATTTTCAAGTCAGTCTTGGTATTATTTTTATAAAATTAATTTTTGCAGCATCTAAAAATATGTTAAAATACTGATTTGGATTCCTCTAATATGTACGTCATATCAATTATTTTCTTTAATTTTTTTGAATAAGCAATTTTCATCTGTATGTTAATTTTAATCTCTAAAACTCGGCAGATACTGGTAATAAATTAGTTGTAATTTTGTATCATTCCGAATTTTTCAAATTTTGTTGTTTTTATACTTTTTAAAATTTTTTTTATTTTATTTTATTATTTTAAAATTTTTCTAATTTTGTAGCTCCAACAAAATACTTACTCAAAACAGAAAAATCTCATCTCTGCTTTAATTCAATCCGCTCGACAACTAACCACATAAACACGCACTTTGCATCGGTCACATTTATTTAAAAAAAAAAAGAGTCTTCTTCCAGCGTCATCCCCGTAATCTCCGAAAATTTAATCTCACCCTCGTCCCCGTTTGCAAACAGCACACTTTCAGCTCGACTTCAAAAGCCGTCGCGATAAATCATTTCCACCCCCCCCCCGCCCCCCGGAATCCAGTGGATAAGTCCATTTTCCCGGAGCGCGTGCGCGCACGCCCCCGGTAATTTCGGGATGACTCCGGATTTTCAGGACGTCCGCAAACACGCAGATGAATCGCGCTTGTTGGGGTGCTACAGAGAGCGCAAATCTCTCCTCTCTTTATCCTCGCGCGCGTATTTACGTGCATCCTTGTAATCTCAGATGCATCTGAGGGGCCGAGGCGAAAAAAGGAGGGGGGGGGGGCAGTGCCGATCGATTTGCGCGCGGTATCGCGTATCTGGCTAGTCGTAAAGGGGGACAGGGTGTAAGCCGAACGGCGTAAATATGAGCGAGCCCCGAAATCGGCCCATTAAGGAAGTATGTACATGGGCTCTGCGTGATGCAGCGCGCCCCTCGAGCTGCCTTTCTCCGATTACCCGCGCGTGTTGGGGTGTATGTGTGCTCGCTGCTTTGACTTTTAGTAACGCGGTCGAGGTTTAAGTGATGGTAAAGAGGCCGGGGGACGAGAGCGGGTATCTTGTTCCAGGCGTAAAAAAAAGGAGATTGCCAAAGTCCGAGGATTTTGAGGCTTTGTAAGGTTGGGGGGATAACGTTGGCGGCGAACAGAGGGAGTTTATTGCCGGAGTTTTGCTCTTTTTTATTGTGGTTACTCGTTGCTTTTGGCTCTGTAATTTAGTTTTCAAAGTATAAATTTCTGGATTAACGGGAGAGTTTGGCGTCTCGAGTTTGTTTTTCAAGTGTATATATACGCCGCTCGAGGTGGAATTATTGAAATGCGATGTTGCTTTTGGCTGTTTTTAAACTACGTATATAAATAAATGCGAGATTTAAAAATACAGTTTTTATTATTTACTCGTCGGGGCATTAATTTATCCAAATATAGTAGACATACATAAAGTTCAATTAAATAGGTGAGTAAAATTTATATTTAAAGTAAAAAACATAACAAAATCAACATGAGGCAATCACTCCCAAAAGAGCTAATTACGAATAGATACATCCATAAAGCACACCGCAGCTTTTTTACGCGCTGCGCACTGTATTCAACAGCCTCGACAGCGCCGCATAAAAAGCTTAAATTACTTACGCCGAATAAATGACTCGCGAAGCTTGAAACAAATCGTGGCTCCCCCTGCAGCCACGGCCAAAACATCCCATTCCCATTCAGTTCATAAAGCTCGGCAAATTTCGGCAGCATGTTCGCATTATTATTAGAGAAACGCGCGCGCCAGCTCCATAAATCCCAAGCCGACTTTTAATAATCGTCCCGCTTTCATACACCCCAAGCGTCCCTTTTTTTCTTGCATTCCCTCGGTACGCGCGGTGGTTTGTTCCGCACGCCCGACAAAAAACGGAGCCTCGAACTTTCGCCATATAGATACGATGCGCATAGAGGAAAGGGGGCTGAAAGGGAGAAAACTGATCGGGCGGGGGTGGCACATACGCGGCGTGACTCACGCGCAGAAGGGCCCCAGACTCTCGATCCTATAAGGGGGAAATCCCCCGTTGCTGTTTATAAAATACGAGAGAGAGAGAGAGAGAGAGAGAGAGAGAGAGAGAGAGACGGCGCTAGTACACGGGTGCGCCTCGTGTCGAGATAAGAGGGCGCACTTTGTCTACTCGGCCACACGCGTGTGCGCGTAATGCGGGTACTAATTTCGATATTGGATCGCGCTGCTCTTCTCTCCTGCATAATGAATTGGCAGTCGTCCCACCCTAGAGCTCTATGTACACGCAGCCGCGTATGTTGCATGGACTACTGGGCGTTGCGGCCTCTATATGTCGTAATCGTATACGATTCCATGGGTTAATGAACTGCGCTCAACTTTCATTGCTTGTCGACTCTCTCTCTCTCTCTCTCTCTCTCTCTCTCTACGTCTCATGTATTTTTGACAAACTGTTGTACCCGGCACTTCTCGAGTGCTATTTCATTATTTAAGCGATTTTGATTCACTGTTTTGGCTGCGGATATAGACGGCATCGAAACGATATATAATACGTGAGAAAGAATGCGAGGATGAACGAGCGAGGCGATGTGCTGGTACGTGTCGATGCTGCGGGTGAGAATAATTTTAAGGAATTAAACGGGGAAAATACGAGATGTTATCGGCAACCTGATCTGCAATTAATATTTCAGAGTCTGGCGCGCGAGAAGAACTATTTTTTTGGAGTCGGGTGTCTATTTTTGAAGCTCGACTGAAAAATAAATGTGTATCGATAAAAATAATGATCCAACTCGTGAAGAAAACTCGTGGATTAATGCAAAAAAAGGAATAAGTGGGTTTAATTTATAACGATAAATATTGTGTTTCGTTCACTAATTAAAACATTCGGTTTATTTATTCATGAATTTTGCGCGTAACCATAAGTATAAATACTTGTTTTTTATATTTGTGAATACATTTGCCGATTCGATAGAATAATAAGAAAATATGAAACAGTATTTTAAACAAAAATACCTTACTATATTTAACATACTTTCCTTTTGTATATTCAAAAAGAAAGAGTTATTGGAAAAATTCTTTTCATATGTAGTTTTTAATAATTTCTAATATTTTGCATATTTTAATAATAACTATAAATTTCAATAGATAATTACATTAAAAATTTCTAACAACGATATCATATAATTTAAAACATCATAGTCATCCGACGATTTACACATAAATTGCTTACCTTTTAATTTATTTAAAAAATAAATAATTAAAATCTCTCATTACACACCAACACAAACATCTGGTGTATATCTATACAATGAGCGTTAAAATAGTAATATTACAAGTTCTACCATAATATAGATCTACTTCAAACTCCACACGGACGCTCAAATTGAATCACAGCAAACACAAAGCGGCCATTCCCGCGATTACATGGCGCATCCCGCCACAATCGCCGAAGCTCACACCAGCGAGCCACAAAAAGCCATCTCAGCATAAAAAAAGCAAAAAATCTCACTAAAACTCCAGAAGCCGCGTAAATCGCTCCATCAACCGTTCAAGGCTACAGCTCAGCTATATAGACGCGCGCAACCGATTATAACGATCGTATCCCGATCGTGAAATAAACTCACCCAGTAGCGCAGCACGCAGTGACAACGCGCTTTTCTTCTCCTTGAGTAGTCAAGACCGAGCTAGAGTAAGAGAGAAGCGGAGAAAATCGCTGAAAGCCACTAGGTCCGTTCTTAACACGTACATCTTTCTTCCCCTTATACATAGTGCTTTTTTGGTAGAAGGAGACGTGCGCGCTTTGTCTCTTGCAAACGGTAGCTCTTTGGAAGCGGGTTCGAGAGGTCGCGGCGAAACGATGAACTCTCTCTCTCTCTCTCTCTCTCTCTCATGCTCACTTCACTCATTTCACCTCGATTACACCGAAGGTTTCCAGGCTTTTTGCTAAGGGTGGAGCTGTGGTTGGACTTCGATGGATTTTCTGGACTGATATTGTAGATTGAGGCTGTGCTTTATGGTATCGTTGCTTTTGAAGAGAATATTGTGGTGCATTTGCAAAACTGATGATTTTTGAATCGTTATTTCAAAGTAAGATACATTTATTTAGAACGTAATTCATGATGGATACCAGTTTCATTTTAAAAGTTTGAGAATCAATTTTAATGTTATATTTAAATTGCTTAGGGATCTAATAATAAATCTATAAATAATAATTTTAAATGATCAGTTTTTGAAAACTACTAGTCTTTGTTTAGGAGCAGTATTAAAGGAATTTTAATATACTACATTATAACTTGACGTGTGTACGTAAAGTCATAAAATTCTTGTAAAATACATACTTTAGTTTAAATACTTACATATTTTCGAAATATAATATGTTTTTCAATTTACAACATAACTAAAACTTGGATAAACATACAACTCGGCTAAAACTTAAAATTACAAGGATGTACAGCAAGGTTGAAATTTGAATTTTCCAGAAATACCGGAAGCCTATAGAAGAACAGCTTCCTTGCTTCGGGGATACATATATATACAGGTAATGTAGTTACAAGACAATTAAACTGCCCGCGGGAAAACAAGCCATACCCCGAGGCTTACGAATTTTCCCGCTAGAGAGCGCTAGCACTACAGAACCGATATGTTGAGTCTGCAAAACTTTTCCAAGGTATACAGAAACTCTGAACAAACGTTGCTATGTAAAAATCGAAATTTTACTTTGCGTTTTAGTCAGTTTCGCGAACTTGATTGATTTGCCTCGATCCTTATTAATAAGTGCTTGTACAATTAAACTTTGATTTTTAATGTTTTTCTTCTCAGTCCTAATTTTTCTTTTTCCAACTTTTATTGCTATTTATTAAGTATACACTTAATTTTTTTAAGAGTAGTACTAAAATATCTAAGTGATGACTAAAAATCACTATGTTGTCTTAGATATATAGAATTGAGTCATAAGAAACTGATGGAACTTTATAGTAAAATTTACTATAATTCTCAATTTTATCTCATACCTCTCCAGGAGGAGCAAATCATTCTTTGCAAACCATTGTTTTCATAGCAGGGTTTATCTTTTTAAATCATAGGTCAATATTTTTGCGTTAAATTAAGAAATTAATTCCTAAATTAATTCGATACCCCAGCACGAATTTCAAACAAAACATCTTATCCCCCAAGTCAGCTATTCACATTTGACCTCTTCATCAGATCCTCCATCCACCTCCACCAAGCGACCTTTATTAAATTAATTCTCACAACAGTCCTCTATATAGAGTCTTCCGCGAACCGTTCGCCCAGCAACGTCAAACTTAAAAGCCGGCGAAAAAAAAGAAGGAGAAAAAAAATTAGCACACACACCTAGGCCAACGCAATTCTGAAGCACAAAGCCTTAATCAACTCGAAGCTCGCAGACTGCTCTCGGACTCGTCCGCTGCATTCTTCTCTCTCGCTCTCTGCCTTTATGCGCTCGACTCCTCTCATACATACAGCCGGCTCTCTTTATCCTCCACGATCCTTTTCCCCGCGCTAAGTCGTCCGCTCCGCCGTATATACTTACTTTTTCCCTCTCCTTTCCTAGCGCACGGCCCGAAGCTTATATAAAGCACTGCGCGAGGCTTTGAAAATGCATGAGTGCAGGAGCGTATAGCAGGGCTGCAGGATGCAAAATTAATAATTTATAAATAGCCGCGCGCTCGAGCGAGCGAGGGCTCGCCCTGTAGGTCGCCGCTCGCGGTTAAAGTCCGGAATTAGGCGGGCCATTGTGTATCGGACGAAATTCTGAGGGAGCTACTCAATTTTGCAGGCTGCGCAATCAACGCGCGAGTGTAACAATGACTCTTAGCTTGCCGCTCTTATTATTATAGCTATATAGCTTTTCTTTTTGTTTTTCGTAGCGCCGATAAGCTTTGTTCTTTACGCGCTTTTTCGCGCAACTTGGAGTAAGGAGCGAGAGAAGGGCTTAATTATTTAGGGATGCCGAGAAAGAGAGAGAAAGAGTGGGCTTAACGAAGACGAGTGGGATTTTCATTGAGGGAGCGAGTCGAGTCAGGCAGGAGGTAACGTGGGACGGATAAATTCTAATAAAGCGCGCCGGTCGAAGGAGGCAGCAGAATAGAATGGCAGATGCCGAAATGCCGGCGAGCAAGCGGGCTCTCAAACTGTAAGTGTAAATGTTTACGGGGC
Source organism: Eupelmus azureus (assembly GCA_030522685.1). NCBI lineage: Eukaryota > Metazoa > Arthropoda > Insecta > Hymenoptera > Eupelmidae > Eupelmus > Eupelmus azureus. Next base: position 3,179 of record JAPYZA010005909.1, on the reverse strand, counting down.
TGGACGACGCCGAGGTAATGCGATTCGATCGGGGGTGTATAGAGAAGAGAGCCGGGATAAATAATTGACGGGACTTGAGGATGATTTACTGCGGCGAGAAGGATATTTTCTTGATTGTCGGGGAGTTTCGATTCTTGGCTTACGGTTAAGTAAACAACGCCTATTTTTTCTCAGTTTCTTTTTATTTACTTTGCGAAACGAACTTACAAAGTTGTGCAGTGAAAAATATATTTATTGAAAAACGTAGCGAGTAAATTGAAATAAATGAAGAACGCTTTGTTTTAACTGAAAATTGCATTTAAATTTTTTAAAATCTGGGCTTGATGCATTATTTAATTCGTTCTCTTCATTTTATTTTGACAAAATAAATTAATTTGAAAACTGCATCGAAGGTTTAATTTTTAAAGAACCGAGTTGGAATAAAATTTTAAATTGTAACTCTTTCAATAGAAATACAAATAAAAATTTAATTCACTTTATCAAAAAAAATGTTTGAATTTATTCAATCATAACAAAGAGCACACTTCAAAAGACCATTTTAATGTAACTAATATGTACTTGTTATTCGAATTGTACATTTTAAATCAATATATCAAGGGAATAAAGTTGATATATTTTTTTTTTGATAACTTTGATAATTCATATTTTAAAGAAATTTTTTTACGTCTAACAAAAGTTTATCGAAATAATTTGAATAAACTGTCCAATAAGAATTTATTTGCAGATTAATATAACGAAAACCATTATATTTAGCAATCGCTTCTGGTTTCAGCAACGGTTTAAAGAACACTTTGGTAAAACCACAGTAAAGAAAAAGGTATAAAGCACTTTACAAAAGGAGAATTCCAGAAATCGTATATTTATCATGTTTCGAGGCACATTATCCAAAATTGCAGCTTTCAAAGCAGTCGTCCATCGAAAAAAGCCCTTCATAGAATACACAGCCAGACACCAGCTGACAGCAAGAAACGGGACATAAATAGCTCCTAAAGTACCGAAAAAAAAGCGAAAGAAGGAAGAAAAATTAGAGACTCCTCGGGCTCCGCGAGCAGAAGTAGAAAATTGTACCTGAATACTAATCCACTTTGCCGAAGAAAAGAGAGAGAAGCGAGGAGGGAAGGGAGAGCCACAGGGCCAGCCTAGCATAGCTACATAGAGGCGCACAGAGAAAGAAACCCGAAATTAGAAATTCGATTTTTCGTATATATCCAAGAAGAGAGCCGGGGCCACCTGAGCCCCGCACAAAACACTCGTTAAAAACGTGAATTCCTTGCGCAAGATGCGCGCCTCGGAAACGGAGAAAAGAAAGGACTAGAAAAAACACGTCTCCGCGCGCGTATAAACACGCGATCTCGCCGAGAGATCGGGAGGACGAGGACGAGGACGAGAAAAAAAGAAGAATGGGGGGCGAGAGAGAAAGGAGACAGAGGGGGGGACAGTTTTCTAGCTTCTCCCGCTCGGCAGCTGGCGCGCTCCGGAAATCGCATACCCGAAAAATCGAGGCGCTCGTCTCGCATTTTTAAGGAGGAAGTTGCGTGTGCGAGCGAGTTTGCATCGGCGCGTGTTTCCGTGTGCTGCAAACTCGCTGGGCTGTATATACGCTGCACGGGAAAATTTCTAGTCCGCGCGTGCAGTAGCCTCGGGACGAAAGGTGCATGCGCACGGAGAGTGTACGCAAAGAGAGAGATGGGGTAGAGCCGAGCTGTTCGTCAACAGGCCCGAGGCGTTGTAAAACGAACAGGCGATGTGCAAGCGCAGTAAAGTCTGGGAATATGTATGTATACAAGTAACGGTGTGCGTGAGTCTAGGCGGCGCGCGCGACGAAATAATTGGCTGGACTTTGTATGACGTGCGAAAGTGGAGCGAAATTGCTGAGTGTTTGGCGAGGCCGCGGGCCGATCGATGAGTTTGATTAGTAGGTGATTTGCGGATGTCACGCTGCTTGATTTAATTTTGCTGATAAGCAGATGAAGATGCTTTCTCGGTGATAAAGGCGATTTCACGGGATAGGAGGCTTTTAAAACATCCGACAATTTCGTAATACCCAGCATGACAGATGCTCCCGTTCGCCAAAAATGGCTTACATAACACACGACTTGAACACTATATTAAAAAAAAAAAAATTTCCATAAAAAGTCCAGCCATATGTACAGCAATTTTAGAAATGACAAATCTGTCATTCTTAAATTTTATATCCAACAAATCAGTAGCCCGCAACGACTGACGTATTGTTCCTCGAATCTCTCTCTCTCTCCGTCCCCTGATCTGCCACACGACGCTTTTACTTTTCATAGATCCAGCCCATAGAATCCGTCCTCCGCGATCCGCAGCACAAGAAGATTTAGCCGCAGATACGTATACACAAGCGGGCGCACGGGTGGCGCAAGAAAGCTCAAGAGATAGAGAGAGAGAGAGAGAGAGAGAGGAAATCGGCAACAATGACTCAACAATAGACTCCGCGCACAGCGACAGCAGCAGCAGCTAGATCTACCTTCATCCCCCGATTATAAACGCAGCTATCCTCCTGCTTATATATATATATATATAGTGTCTCTCTCTCTCTGAATGTTTTTGTGGAACACGCTATTTTACGTATTTTCCCAACATACCTGTATACCTGGCCAGTCGTTCTCAACTTAGACTTAAATTGTATGTGGGACTAGACCCGAGGCGCAGCTCGGCAGCTCGGCAGCTCGGTTATGCAGCGAGAGCGAGGATCGCTGCCTGCAACCAGCCGCAGCCCCCGAGCCTTTCCGAGATCTCTCCTCTTTCTCTCCCCCCCCCCCTCTCTCTCTCCGCACAATGCGGAATAATAGGATTACGTAAACAATGCCAACAAGCCATTGTGGTGTCTGCCTGTAGGGGAGGCTCTCTTACCTAGAGCTGGTTATACGCGTATACCTAGAAGAAGCAGCCGGAGACACATTTGCCACGCTGCTGCCTCTCTCTCTCTCCTTCTCTCTCGCTGTGTCTCTTTGGCTTTACGTCTCGCTGTGTCTGTGTGAGCGTGTGTGTGCGGGCACACCTTATGGGACAGATACACTTTGTATACCGATTTCTGCTAGAGAGGGAGTATAGAGAGCACAATGCCAAAAGGCCCGCTCGCACCTTTCGCGGTTCGTCGCTCATTCAAGTACGCGCCCGCACACACGCACGCATATACATATATAGAAGAGAGT
>JAPYZA010005908.1:0-12061 GCA_030522685.1 Eupelmus azureus | reverse complement strand
TATTAAAAAAAAAAAATCAAACCACTCAATCCCCACACTAACCCTCCCTCAATCAACCCACTCACATCCCCCCAACCACTAATCCAATCCTCGAAAAAGCAGCAACTCGAACCAGCAACGCGACTCTATCCCCGCAGCCCTCCGCTCCGCCATTCGCCGAATCGCGAGTGTAAAATTCGCTTCCTCGACGCCTGGCGAGCGCGCGGATGTTATCGGCTCTCTGTACTCGAGAGGGAGACTCGAATCTCAGCCATGAATCACTGCGAGCACGCCGAGGCTCGCTCGCTCGCGCGGCGAGCCTCAAAGTCGCTCGATTATCTCTCTCGCTCTCTCTCCCCGTGCTCGAGATCTGCTGCTCGTGTATTTATAATTGCGAGAGCGCCGAGCTGCAGGTTCGCGCGGGTGGGGTTCATGGTCGCGATTTTTGGAGCCTCGGGTTTTTTTTCTTTTCGTTTCGGCGATTGCTTTTGCGCGCGTTTAATATTCGTTTGTGGGGATTGAAAGTTGGTTTAGAGAGTTGTGCTGTGAGAGGGGTTATTGATGGTTGTTATTTGTCAGGGATTGTTGCTGGGGGGATTGTTGCTTTCAGATGCAAATGTAATGGCTTTTTTTATGACTGATAAATTCCAGAATTTCAAAATTGCCGCGAGAGCGCGCGTGAGGTTAACGGAATTATATAGGAGAGAAACCATGCCAATTACGAGGCTGTAATTGAGAAACGAGAGATTTATACATTTCCAATCGCGCGGACATCATTGAACTGTTACGCGCCGTGTAAGACACACTGTCCCTATTAAGACAACATTCTCTAATCATAAATGCCTCTAACAGCGCGAACGAGAGGCATTTATACTTTCCTGACGCGTCTCGCCAACTGCTCGTCGATTTTATCTTCTCTACCAATGAAAAGAGCAATCATTAAGCCTTCCTCTACAATGCAAACTTCATTGCTCGTGTGTGTACATGTGTATGTTAGATCTAACGTAACAGCGCCGATGAAAAGTAGCGAGATTAATGGAGTTATAGCAGTGTCGAGTGGTTTTCGCGACAACGAGCTCTTCAATTCAAGCCCGCGATCTTGTCAGTCTCAAAATTGAATTTTGATTCGGCCGAGATGAATGGCTGATTGATCGATCGATTGCGAGATGTTTGACGTTCTTTCCACGAGGCATTGAAAGAGAAGAAAACGTTTGATCGATGAGATCGTGTCAAGGTTGAAGTTAATTTCGATGTATCTAGAAAATAATGGCGCGTTGTCGGGATTTTGTATTCCGCTGGGGATATGTACAAGGGAGGAAGAGAAAGGAGGAAACGAAGCCGCGAGGTTTCCGTAATGCGAGCTCTAGCTGCCTGTTTCAATGACTGCTGGATTTAGCGAAGTGGTGATGTTAGATTGGGCCGGAGGTTGGCGAATATTATCTTAGAGATTTCGTAGGTTTGATACGGTGATAAGTTTGAGTGGTTATTAAGAGGTAATTTAGAGTTATCAGGAGTATCGATGCTTGTTAGGATGGATGCATTGATTGATCTCGAAATTTAAGTTATTAAATAAAGAAGATTTGTCTTGATATTTTCAATTACCTTCAGGATAGTTGTTGCATTAGAGAAATGTTTAGAATTAATAACGTAAAGTCATAATTTTCAATTTTATGAAATTTTACTTGGTAATGTCAAATATTTTTTTAGATTGCAATACATAGAGTTTAGAAAGCCACAAACAGAGTTGCGAGGATTGCTATCAGCTACAATCTCAAAGTTAATATTGCTGTTATTGCAAAATATTCTTTCATCAAAAAATATTTTCCCATCATTGAACTTGTAAAACCTTACATTCACCATTCTCCTGAATATTAGACAGCATAAAAATATTTTATAAAATCCTGTGCGAACCACAACAGCCAAACCTTCTCCAAACCCAACCAACAAACACAAAAAATCAAAAACAAAGCCAACCAAAAGAATACCCATATTCTTAATCATCAGCCAGAGTCGAACGAAAGCAAGAAGCCAGCAGAAGATGCACTTTGCGATGAGGCCGCGCGTCAATGCATCTCAATTTCATCCAGCCGCTCGCTGCTTTACACACAATCGAGCGGCCAGAACGCTCGATTATTACGGTTTCCTTCTCCCTTTATACGACGACACGCGCCTGGCTGTCAAATTAAAAAGAGCCCCATTGTCTCGGTCCCGTGTATGTGCGCAGGCCAGAAAATAAAGGAAAAGGAATTTTCACGATCGCCGCGCGCTAAAAATCCTCGCTTTATTTACTTTTCGCTCCGTTTTATCGATCGCTCCGCGCCTATTCATCTACATTTTTGCCGGGAAATTGATTGCGCAAGTCAATTTGTTAGCGGCGCCGATCGCGAAAAAAATTTTAAAAGCGCGCCCCGCAAATGAGCATGACAATGAGATAATAAATTACACGGCTTCATATTTTTGTCCCATTAAACAATGAAAATTGTTCCCATTGAATCGTAAGCCAACTGTCGAATACCCCTTCCCTCTGCTATACCTTTTATCGTGACATCAAATTTTCGTATTACAGCTGAAGGAAAGACCGTTAAAACAAAATATTAACATTCAACGCGAGCGCCCAGCTACTAAAAGAAGTCCATTACGGCGCGCATATATGCATCAGCGAGCGGCGGAGTATCGCATTGCCGTATACATCACTTTAAACTCAAACAGACGCAAATTCCGCAAAACTCGCCGCCGGCCGCGAGTTATTCAATCAGCCGCTCAGATGCGCGAGGAAAATCTTTGTGGCAGAACGAACGACATAATTGATTAATTCCGCGCGGTTATAAAAAAAAGCCCGCCGGCTTAAACGAGCGCGCGCCCGTCGGGCGCGCGGTAAAAATAGCTTGGAAAACGCAGAAAAGAGCGCCTCTTTACCACGACAATTAGCGTCAATCGCGCGCCGCGGTCCCATTCAGCGACGAGTGCCGCTTTTGTCGAGCTTATGTAGCTGGCACGCGTCGACGCGCGACGTGTATGCGTTGGGAAAGGAAGAAAAAGGAGAGGAGAGCAAAAAGTTTGGAGTGTGAGGTTTTAGGCTTTGATTTTTCAGATTTGAATGGTTGGGCGGTGAGTGGGTGAGTGGTGGGTAGATGATGGGGATGAGGGTTTGGTGCTGATGTTTTGTGGTGTGGAGGATTGAATTTTATTGTTTACTTGTGTTTTTGAGATAATAGTTGTTTTTTTTGCTTGTTTGATAAATTGTATTTATTAAAATTGATAAGCGTTTTCGTTAAAACGATGTATTAAATTAATTTATATGCTTAATAAAATAAAAATACTTTTTCTCTTACATGCTACTTCTGATAAAGTAAAGTGTTTTGTACATAAATACTTATTAAATGCGTAAATTGAAGATAATTATTTTTTGTTTGGATAAGTATTAGTACAATACAACAATAAACTACAGTTTATATATTTATAAAATAAGTTTCTCGTTTTATAAGATTATTTTACAACATAACGATTTTAAGTACTAATAAACGTACTCGTTGATGATAATATAAAATTAAAAATTGAACCAATTTATAATTGTGAATGATAATTGTAAATAAAAAATATTTTTATATAAAAAGTTTATGTTAGATAGTTAATTTTTTTTACAAATCTATTGAAGCACTTTTTTCAAGTAAAAAATTAACAGTAATTGCGCCAATTTGCAACGATCTAAGCCAAAAATAGTACAGTAATTCATTGTTTTAACTTACATGAGATAGGTATTGTCAAATGACTTATCTTATCAATATATTATACAATTTTTTAAATAAACATAACTTTTTTATCTAATCTAGTGTATGAGTATAATTACACGTGTTCTCTTATCCTTTAAAAGTCTTTTTTCCCATGAAACATTAAAATAATATAATGTAACGAGTATTTACGTATTTTAAATCTATGAAACTTTTTTATACATTTTAAAAAACGGTAATACTATTCTTTTTAACAATTTTTACACACTTGCAAAAAGTTTTCACATAATTTTTAGCAAAATGCTTATTTCAAATTTGAATTAAGAGAACATTATTTTTGTACGAATCATTTTCCTTTAACTTATAAAATATAAATCATGTATTAATTTTTCATTTTAAATTTACTAATGCAATTCAATAGCTACTAAAAATGCAAAAAAATAAAAATATTTTTACTAAGATTTTCTTTACGAATCTACTTTAAGCAAAATATTAAAAATCACCATTCTAACTTTAATTACAATCATTTAATAGTTTTTTATAGAAAATTTCTAAACCATGAATTCAAAACTATTTTTGTCCTAAATATGCGGTAATTTTTTCTGTATAAAATCCATATTTATTTACAGCTATTTTTAATTTAAATTAAAAAGTTTCCGATAATATCTTTCCCTGCAAATAATTAATGATATTTAAACAGAAGTAATATAAATAATTTAAATCTTTTGTAAATAGTAGCAGTTTACTTTAATTCAAAAACAAATATTGAACGCAAAATAAATTGTAATTATAATTTCGATACTACTACACAGAGATAAAGTTTCAGTATCAATAAACCATCTTTATGAAACATAACGATTTTTCCCTATCACTCAAGAAGCACTAAAATAAATCAATTTCAATTCACCATTTTACCGCACAATATTTCTTGTATTAAAACATGGCTACTAACATTCTCTACAAGCATGAACTCGTGTTACTTAGTCATCCGCACTATTGAGCAACTCATTGAAATTACTGATAAACTTATAATTAAATTATAAATATTTTAATATATCAGATATAGAAGAAGTCGCCGACAACAATACGCGAATCACGGAAAAACTATAAAGCGTTTACAATGTGATAAATTATCGGCGCACTATTGCACTTTCGTATCCGCTGGAAAGCAGCGCGAATTAATCCCAAAAATTCCCAACGTCATCTCTTATCTCCGCGTCAGTACTGCAAACAAACTCATCTCTCCGAGCTCCATCCTCGCACTTCTAAAGATCACATAATTATTTTGCAGAGCTCAGCCGAGACTCTCTCGTTTGCATGGAAATCGAATTTCCGTAAATTTTCAGTCGCAATTTCGCGTAATAGTACAAACACAACTCCACCGACAATCCAAGCAACTGCGCGTTTTTCCGCGATAAGTTACTTATTGATTCGGAATGAACAGACTGCCACTTTTTATAGTCCGATGTATCGTTTCCTCTTTTATTATCCCAACGACGCTGAATATTTTTCATCGCTCTTATCTCCTCCGACAAAGCTAACTAACCATCTTTCGCACACCAATACGAAATCTCTCAATTAAACGCAAAACCCAGCCACATCCAACCCTCCTCCCCACTAAAAAAAACAAAAGACCCAACTCACCCTTCTTATCCAGCCGTCGGTCTCTCCTCTCCGCCTCCTCCGCCTCCGATCTCTCTCCTCCTCTCTCGTCGAACGATCGTCACAGCACAAAACGGCGCACTTCCATCAACTATACGGCACTGCTCGGCAATCTCCGCACGTCGTCACAGATCAACCAGCGGCGTTACATCCTCGGCTCGCCGATGTGTATATAATTGCGCGCTCGGCGCTCTTTACACCTGCGCGCGCGCGCGCGCGACGCTTTTTAAAAAGTGCGCGCGCGGTAAACACGACGGGGGGAGAGAGAGAGAGAACGTTCTCCTCTCGGCGCGCGTATATATATATGCTCCTTACGGCGCGTAACGAGCGAGAATCGCTCTCTGTGCTCCGCGCGGAGCAGGTTGGCAAGATCGGCTCTTTATCCGCGCGCTCGTCTCCGCGGCTATATACCGATCTTATTGTATATTTGGCAGCGTCTTGGCGATCCGGTCTGTCACTACTGCGCGCCTCATGTCTCTCTCTCTTCTTCTTCTCGTTCTCTCACTGTGTGTGTATGTATACGCGCGCGTGTGTGTGTGTATATACTTCGCACTGACTCGCTGCTGGGCTGTTGCTCTGTATGGCACTCGGCGTTTAAAAGCGCGCGTCAGCTGCTCGCACCGCGGCTGCACTGACTTCACTGTGCGTGCGTACGCGCGCTCTCTCTATGAGGCCGAGAGACGCGCGCGGATAGTAGAGGGAGAACGCGAGCGCGCGCGCGCGCGCGCGCTGCGAAGGAAAATGCGAGCGGCTGGCGGGGGGAGATAGAGAAAAATGATAGGGAAAAACGAGAGGGGGACGAGCGCGCGCGCGCGCGCCCGCAAGTATGTATACGGCTAAGAGAGAGAGAGAGAGAGAGAGAGGAGATGAGCGCAGAGAGGAGGAGGAGAGATGCAGAAAAGAGAGAGGGAGAGAGAGAGAGGGTGGTGGTAACTGCGCTAAGTAAGAGACGATGCGCCGAGAGAGAGAGAGAGAGACGGAGAGGAAGAGAGGTGGGGAGAGAGCAGGACGAGGATGGACGAACTAATGAGAATAAGAGCGGAATACACGTGAATGGTGTAATTATGGAGAGCGGAGTGTGGATAAGAGAGATGAGGATTGTTGGGAGGATGGTGACTGTGTCGCGCGGCGGATGGAGAGCGAGGGAGGTGGTTTTGGGTGTTGGGTTTTTTAATATTGTGACGCTTTTTGGGTGGTGAGGTGGATTTCTGGGTTTTATTATTGGAGAATTATTATGTTTTTGAGCAGGAGTGGCGGTATGAGTTTTACGAGTACGCGCGAAGTACATTTCGTAAAGTCAGGTTGACCATTAAAAACTTGATTTGGCTGTTGAAAATTTTCTGACTTTTAAATACTTACATAAAAATTTTATGGCCTTTTAATTGAAGTATTTTTTTTAATGAAACGGTGGATGATAAAAATATCAAGTTGAATAAAATTTAGAATTTTATTTGCGTAAAGATTCTTATTTAATGGTAAATTGACGAAAAAGAAGTGGTTTATTTTGATTATAATTTTAGCTCTCATCTGACTAAATAAACGTAATCGTGAGAAGAAGATTATTTGCAAGTAATATAAAGTAACCTAAAATAACAATCTAATAATTATTACTTAAAATTAAATTTCTTATAAATATTAATGGAACTTTGTTTGGAAATTATTAATAGACATTTTGTATTTTCCTTCGAAAACCTACATTTTACTGTAAAATTTATCGTTTTGAATTTCAGCGACAATTTATAGCTAACATTTTCAAATTGCTTGCACGAAAAACTACACTTCGATCCCCTCATCCCAATTCCGTTATTTTATTATCTGGCAGCTTCGGTCCGAAGGTATGCATAAAGGGTTTTGGACAAAGCCCAACGCTTATCACTTTTTATCCAAACCCAAAATTCATTCCTAATTTATTTCAGTAACCAAAAACGTTACCCCACACGTTTAAACCACCAAACTTTTTTAAAAAACCAATGAAAAATTAAACAATCAAAAAACGCAAAAACCCCATGCTCAAAAATCCAGCATAAAAAATCCTTAAATCACGTGCAGGAGGAAGGGGGGACAGGTAGGTACACATCGGCGTGCTTTATATATCTGTTTTCGCTCGCTTCGCCGCGGGAAATGGAAGTCACGTGTAAGAGTCCATAAACACAGCGCCGAGAGCAGTGCACAAATGCTGCTGCTGCTGCTGCGGCGGCCCGAGCGTATATACACGTAAACGTTTTACAGCCCGAGAAAACGAGCACTGATTTGCGACGGGCCCTCTTTTTTTATGCGCGCCCGATTAAAAAGGTGGACCGAAAGAAAGAGAGATGGCGGAAGCCGTGGATTGTTTTTGTTTTTTTTTTATGTTTTTTGGGGCATGGGTTTTTGTACGGTCACGCTGTAGTTTTTTAGCTTGAGAGAGAGAGAGCGTTTTTTCGAAGGGAGGTTATTTTTATTTATGTCGCTGGGATGGCGCGGATGTATTTCACCGGCGTTTTGGTACTTGTCGTTGGCGGAATTTATCGCTTGGTAAGCGTTTGCTGTTGCTGATAGTGAATTGTCAAAAGACATCTTTGGATTTATTTGCGAAGAATCAATTAAACGGTCAAAGTTTCTTTTAAAAATATCAATTCTTGCTGTATTTTCGAACGCTCGAAAATTAGAAAGCAACCATAATAATCTACAAAGACAACGAAAAGCGACTATTGACACAGCTTTGGGAAAAGCGGAGACGAGCCAGAACCTACCTCTCCGTTCTATTGTCCTTAATGGGCCGAGCTGTGGCTAAAACTGTTTGGCACGGATTTTCCAGCCATCGATAATATTGGGCCACTCTATTTCGGCCGCCTCGGAGAGACCGAGTTGCAGGCGTACGAGGGCAATAAATCTGGGGAAGATGACGCAATGAGATACTAAGTGCCCACTGGGTGAAAGCTTTAGAGCGTAGGATAGGGGTTCTGGGTTCGCCAATGATTATGCTAATCGATGGGTCGATCTGTCAATTAGCCAAATTTTGATTTCATTTAGAGATCCGTATATAGTGATGGTTTTGTGTGAATGAATTCATTTAAGATTTATTAGATTAAGATGTGATGTCTTGGTTTAATGCGTGTCGTGTAGTTGTTGAGTTGAGGCGCAAGTATTTTGAAGTCTGTATTAATTTAATTGTTATTTTAATGTTGCTACTTTTGATGAATGTTCAAAAATGCTAATTAGATATAATAATGTAAAATCATTAATTGTCAATGATGGCAAATTATTTAACGGAATAAAAAATCATATAACTGAATTTGTTGATGAGAAAATGTGGATAGAAATTAATTGATAAAATAAAAAATATAAAGACTGAACAAAAAACTGACTTCTTTTTTTATTACTTTAAAAAGTCGTGAATATTTTTTTATTAGTATCTCTTAAATATTGTTCCAATATTACTTCATTATTTCTTTAATTAATATTGAACCAATATTACTTTAATATTCCTTTAAGCAATATTGCATCAATACTGCTTTAATACTGTCCCAATACCTCTCAACATTCCCAAATCCACCCGACCAACACCAAACCCTAAACACTCACCAATCACTTCACCCACATCTCAAACCCAAACTGTCCCCGCCGAAACCCTTAAAAAAACCACTCTCCACCTCGCCTCCGCAAACAATAACCTTCAGCGCGCTCCCAAAAACCCAGCGCCCGGCTCGTTACCACCTATTACAACGCCGCAGTCCACCTCCTTAACCGTCCGCCCGTGGCGATCGCTAATCTCCAAAAAGCGCCGAGCGCCCGGATCGCTCTTTTCCTTTTCGACAGAGACATCAAGTCGGAACTCCCACGAGAGTGGGCCCTCCTTTTCTAGATATCCTCTTCGCCGAAAGAATACAGAGCCCGAGAGAGAGATAAAGCCGATCGGCGCGCTTCTAATTGGGGCCTAATTTATTCTCCCGTGATGGCCGAGGGGTCAGCACTAAATCGGGCCCCCAAGGCTCTCTCTCTCTCCCTCTCTCTCTCTCTTCTTCCGAATTCCGCTCTCTCGCGTGCGCGCAGAGCTCGCTGCATGGGAGTCTGGCGTCTCGAGGTCTCCGGCAGCTCGGACCGATGTGTGTGGGTTCGGTTGGAGGTAGGGAGCCCAGGAGATAAAAACGCGGTCTTAAGGAGAGCGAAGGGATAAAAAGCGCGGGATCGCTTTGTAATTTGCCCGGGGGCTGCTTTTTTGCTCGCTTTCGCTCGCGGAGATGCATGTTATTAAATTTTTAATTACGCCGGGATTTTTTGCTTGGTATGTATGTGTGCAGGATCGATATGCGCTTTCGATTTGGTTTGTGGATGCGTCTTTTCGCCGGGTGCAGACAGTGTTGCGAAGACAGTCGCGCGTAAAGTAATAAAAGGTCTCTCGAATAAAGGAGGACCGGCGCGAGGACAAAGCCGATAGGACGGAATATTGGGCGGGAATTTATGGCCGACTAAGAAAGAGTTAGAGATAGCGCGGGAGAGAAAAAAGGATCTAGAGAACCGAAGCCGCCCGGTGCGCATTCTTGCCTGATAAAAGTAACTTTACAGCCTCCCCCCCCGGTCCTATCGAAATTCGCGGCTCGCCAAAAATCCCAAGCATCCGTTCTCCGCGCCGGCCAATAAAAGCAAGCGGAAAAGGCCCCGTAATCGCGGCTGCTTTTCGAAAAGCCAATCGTAAAAAATCGAGCTCTCTGGCAGTAAAAGCCGAAATAACAATCCGCAGGAGAAAGCCGCACGAAAAAGCCGTATAGGCACGAGAGGTGTATACACGCGGCGCGGGTAATGAGATATGCGCACGTGCGCGTTATATATATTTTATTGGCGAGTGCAGCGCGCGGCTGCCTCGCGGCAAGGCCGCGCACGTGCCGCCAACGAGACAGGCCGCCGACGCGGGGCCACCTGATTCCGAGGAGATGTGTGGGAATGGATTGCGATGGGTTGAGTTGTTTTGGTTTTTTTGAGTGCTGCGTATTGAGGTGTGGTTTTGGTAAGAGAGGCTGGATGGGAGGAGGCTGTGGAACGGTTTTGGGGCGATGTGTTTTTATGGGTTTGTTAGTATGGGTTTTGATTCTTTGATGTTTTTGAGGTGGAAGAGTATGGTTTTACGTAAGATCTATTTTTGGGGGGATAGTTATGAGGAGGGTATCTTAAATCTCCCTAGTTTAGTCTGTGCTTCTATATGATATTTTCTTAACTTCGCGTTTTTATTTTCGTACGAGAAACAGACTTTTTAGCTACGGTGTTGTAAGCAATTTCTAAGTCGAGTGGTATACGGTAACGTCTGCTGTATTTCTGGATCCGAATCCTAAAATTAGTCAACATTGTAAATAAGGAGCTTTCATTTCTCTCGCGGGAGAATATAGCGATAAATTTATCGCTGATTAAAATTGAAATCTCATAATTAATAAGTAATTGGTAATTAAGAAAAAGTCAACCTTCTCGATATCATTTTTTAACCCTTGTAAAAACGTAATGTCCTTTCAAACGCGTTAATCATTTGTATAATGAATATTAAATAGCCGAGAATATACATGACATTCTTGTTAGAGACTTTTTCAGTTTCAAAGAAAACTTCACGTAGGAAGTTTGGAATTCGTCTCCGCGGCTATTTTTAATATATTTCTACAAGTTTAATCGAGAAAATCGCGCACGTTGGCGTCGACGGCGCGTGTATGCAAATAAATGTTTTTCTCGCTAAATATTCCAGAATATATACAAGATATACGATTTCACTAATTAAAAATGAATATGTCACCCATAAGTAAATCTGTAATATTCATACACTTCAATAACCCCGTCAAAGCAATGTCACGACGCGCATCAAACAAACTCCTCGATTCTCAAAACACCGAGCGCAATGAAGCCATCAATAGGTAACGCAACTCGTAGAAAACGCAGCGTCACTCCGCTAACCAAAGAACAAACAAGCATATCCTAGCCATTTTTTCTCCACACACACTCAAACATTTCAATCTCACGCGGCAAAGAGTACAAAAGCGCGATCCCGCAAAAAAGCCTCCTCAAATCGGTAACGAACCTCTCGAGCCCTCGTGATTCCTAATTAAGTGACTCGTCACTACAGCCTTTACAAATTGCTTCTTTGTCATTCTCGCGCATCCTGCCCAGTGGCTATACAAAGGAAGCGTTTTTGCGTCGGCCTCGTCGCAGGCTCAAATCGAAATTCTAAGTAGAGCGACAGGTTTACGCGCTCGTAGAATGGAATTGGATTTATTCATGAGTTCGACAGCTGGTCAATCTTTTGCGCGCGTGCTCGCGGGTTTGTATATAATGCGCGAGGGAGAAGGAAAGGTTTGTCACTCGCTTTCGCGATGAGTTCTTTTGCGCTGCGGTGAGAGGTTGTGGGTGGTGGGTTGGTGGTACTTTTTTTGGGTTGTGAAGGTGGTAATGTTTGGGAATTTTTAACGACCTTTTGTTTTCTGAAAGAGAAAGCTTTGTGATGATAGCATTTTTTGAGTTTGAGTTTTTGATCAAATCTATTATAGTATATTTCGATTTCCTGGTTCAGAAAATATAATACTCATGATGTCTACTGTATGTATCTCTGTGGATTAGTATATGTGTGTCTATATGTGTGTGCGTGTGTATGTTGATTTTATATAAAATTATAATAAAAAAAAGGATATGGACTGATCTTTCAGGAAGCATATTGCTAAAACAATTAGCAGCGGCTTTTT
>JAPYZA010005907.1:0-11932 GCA_030522685.1 Eupelmus azureus | reverse complement strand
TACATTCCCCGCATCGCGATGTTGAAGAAACATCCAAAGAGATGAAGTCGATGTACTTGTACACTTCCGGCGCGTCACTTCCGAATCGCTGGTTAATCTGACGTGGACTTTTATGGTAACGGTTAGTTTGATAGGGTTTTTTTCGTGTGGGGGGAATTTGGTATGTATGGATGGGTATGGTAATTTTTTTTGGATGTTTATGGTTTATAGCGTTTTGATGGTTTTTTCATTGTGTGCGAGTTATTGCGCGATATAATAAAGCGCTTTGCTTTTTATAAGATTAGATGATCTATAAATGGATCATTATATTGTATTAAAAATATGCAATGAGTCATGTTAAAGAAATCAGGATTTTCACATGCAAGCGGAAAATCAAATCATAGGTATTTTTAAACAAAATGAGCGTTTCTCGGGTCAAAAGTGCTTATATGCGTCATGAAAGCATTCTTCCAACCAGAAAAACCCACCCGGCATTTAATATTTCAGAAATATTCCACATATATTTGCATTACTCTAATACTTGCAATATTAGTATATTACACACCGACAGGAAAAAATCTTTAAAACATTCTTATCACATTTCCAAAGACATCCGACGCATAATGCAAATATGAATCACCAGAAAATCAATTAATCAGGGACCCACATTTTTTCACCTTAATAATAAGGTCAGAAGATTGTTACCTCGAAGCGTCGAACTCGATTGAAGCTCGCCGCGCCGGTAAAAACAATAACGGAGACGAGCTCGCATTATCCAGGTGCGACAATCAGCGCGATAAGACATAATACGATAAAGTGGTGGGGGGAGCCTTTAAGAAAATTGTTAAGTATACCGGTCGGATCCGGATAATAGCTGGAATTCACGTGTTTTAACCAGTTCTGCCCCGTGATGCTTGTCTTATCGACGTGGGTGTATAGACGGGATCAATATTGTAACTTTTCTTTGGAGCTTTCTCGACATTGCTAGTGGATTGTGATAGATTAAATGATTTTTCATTTGCGTTTACTTTTTGACGACTAGTTTTATTGATTCTGTTAATTTCTGTTGAGCAGTTTTATGATTGTTAATTACTGGAATGATTTGGTTGAATTAAATTATTTTGTTACTGTGTAATGAAATCGGTTTCTCTGTTTTACTAACGGATGTGTGTCGAGCGAGAGATTAAAAATTGATTACATCTGACACAAAAAGAAGGTGTTGTACAATATAATGTACTTGATTGTACTTATAATTATTATATGTATACTAAACGAGAGAACGTCTATAACGTAAATGTTATAGCCTTATCTCGAGTCTTATACATACTAATAAAGAAATCTTGATAAAACTTTTAAGATCATAACTTTTGTGTCGTAACCTATAATATAAATATTCTTTTACATTGACCTTGTTAATCGCGCATTTCTCGTTCATCTTTTCCTTAAAGCGTCCCTCTTCTACGGAAACCAAACCAGAACGCTCCGCCCTCACAATAAACCCGTCCAGTCAAACAGTTTAGAAAAAACCTACAAACGACAAAATGAAAAAGAACCATCCACTTAAACAGACAAAACCGCATCTTCCAAATCCATCGCAGCAGTCGATCTCAAAATTGCCTTTCCCGCTCCCATCTCAAATCGAATCTAGCACCCCCTCATTTATCACACTAACCAATTGTTTTCACCCTCTCACGAACTAGCACCTCACCACACAAAGCTAAAATCTTCATCTTCGCTCAAACCTATATACCAGACAATCCAGTTCTCGCCCGCATCTCGAAATTTTCTCTATATACCACGAGAAGCGCGTTTGATATCTCTGAGCTCGATAGCGTGTAGGTATATATATATTGACTTTGCTCTTCCGGCCGACAGATCGGCGGCTCTCGCGGGGTAATGCAAATAAATGCCCGCGCGCGGCCCTCGATTTTATTAATAAATCGCGCGCCGCCCGCCCGCCGCGCTCGCTGATTCTGCTATTTTCGTGGGTGCAAGTGCGGATTTTATATGCACTCGCGGGCGTCCAGCTTTTTTGGAGATTCGCTGGGAGGATAGTGGGAGATTGGAGCTGTTGGCGCGGTTGGAACGTTGATGTTTTTGCGAATGTTTGATTGGTTTTGTTGCAAGTAGTAATGTTATAGTGTTATACTCTAAATTTTAAATAGTGGGAATTTCACTATTTACTCTTTAGTGGAGCAATCTCAACTAAGAAATAGTAAAAAAATTCAGTACTTTATCGTGAATTTTCACTATTCGTTTGTTGAGATTGATCCAAGTCCACTAATAGTAGAATTCCCACTATTTAAAATTTTTAGGTTTTGTATGTGGATGCGAAAAATCCGCGGTATTACAATTATTATTGTATAATTTATTGATTAAACTTTATGAATACTGTAATTACGGTACGCTCAGCTTATGTAGGAATTTGAGTTTATGAAAAAGATCACAATTATTTATAAGAATATTATAATTAATAATCATAGAAGATAATCAGTACAAATATTTTTTAAGATAATGATAAAAAAATAAATTTATTAAAAACATGTGTTTAAATGACTTATCTTTTACAGCACAAATTAAATACATTTTAAACTACAATATTTGCTCTACATATAAGTACATCACTCTCATAACAGCTGGAAAAATAAAATTATCCAAATTCCTAAGTTTCATAAAACACACCCAAATAATAAAGCTTCAACCATCGCTACAAACTAACTCAACGCGCATCACAAACAGAATAAAAAAGTCTCGCCAACCCAACAGCTTTTAAACTAATTTTCAACCAAAAAAAAAAGAAAAAAAGGTAACTCCCCCAATACCCTCCACTCCCAAAACCCGCTAAAAAAGTACTCACAACTCTCCCCTCGTGAAAAAGCCATCGCAACAAAATCCACCCTAAACCATTCACCCAGCAACTTTTCTCAGCAGCATCGCACTGATGACTTTTTAGAGAGCTTCGGTCGCGCGCGCCTTTGGCCTTGGCACTGAAAAATCGCTCGCTTACATGCCTATTCCGCTGGAGTCGGCAGACATCCGACGGCACCGACATATACTCTCCACTTTTTTCTTTCACTCGAGGGGGCGGAATTTTCTGTTCTACTTTTTTCTCGGCGGAGGGTCGCGGTTATACGTGGGGAGAGTGTCGAAAAGGGCTTATCGCTGGGATCTAGCGAGGTTATACAGGTCTATTCTGCGCCCGAGGTTGTGCCACTGGGCGCGTGGATTGCAGGGAAACGTTTAGGAGGAGAGTTAAGGGGAGGGATGTTCGAGAGTTTGCGCGAGGGTGGATGTAATAATTGTCATTGTGAGGGATTTTAGAGCGGGTGGAAAGTAGGGGAAGTTTGGTTTTGAGAGGCTTTGCAGGCGACGAGAGTTGATATTTTAATGGGATCTGTGGTGAGGGTATTGCTTATGGTAAGTTGTTAGAGTTTGGTGTGTACGTGAATGGCGTTCGAATTAATTTTGACTGGAGTGGAAAATATTTTTTGACGACGATAAACGTGTTTATGTCTGCGATTTTTTTAATGTCAGATGTGATGTATCGATGCAAAGTTCTTAATGGATGTTTATTAGGATAATGTGTCGTGCTGAAAAATCTTTGCGTCAAGACAGGATTTCCTCCTACATTTTCCAATTAGAAGAGCTTGCGTAAAAAAGTAAAAGCATTATATGAAAAGTAAAGTAAGGTTAAATGGAATTGACGATACAGTATCGGAAAAATTAAGCCAGGGCGTTATTAAAATTGTTTTTACTGAGCAAAGTGTACTAGTATACCGAAGTTTTTGATGTAGGTATATATAACGGGAGCTTTCGCTGTTTCTTCGTGGAAAGTCCACGACCAGACGGAGCTTTACCGTTTTCTTTTTTTTTTATCACTCTAGACGACGTACAGGGAAAAATGAAAAGAGAATTCCTAGACACACCTTTACTTTTTTTTATTGTTCTACTTAAAACCTGAAACTTTATTTTTTCTGCAAGCGAATTAAGAACTATTTATTCGTTAGAATATGTTACCATTAATTTACTTAGAATCGATAAATAGAAAGAAAAATTAATTAACAATCTATTTTTATATATTTAAAAAACACAATGACATCATCAACGATGTCATCCACCTCTAATCAACACTCTCCCTTACACCAACCCATCCCAACCAACAACACACCCATCCGTCACAACGTCAAACACCCATGCACAGAAAAAAATACATACACCCCATACCAATATAAGAAAACGACTCAGACCCGCCATCATCGGAATAAGCAGCGCTTTCACCAGTATAACAAACGATTCCTCATGCCCTCTCTATATTTACCCCCCTCGTCCATCCAACAAACACATCTCCTGCAAGAAGCCAGCGCTGGCCGACGATACGTCGGCTCCGAGCAACGTAAAGCTGACGTCAGACGATAAATCGCGTGACGCGGAATACAATGCCAGAGAGAGAGAGAGCCGAAGGATAGAGATCGAGTCTAATTTCTGACTATATAGTACTGTCGATGGTCACCATGCTAGTGCGTCACTTTGGGAGCGAATGGTCCAATTAGCAGGGCACGCGCATAACGTTCGATTAATCAAAATAAATAGAGAGGGCGCGCCGCGAGTATGGACTTGTAAGACTCCCCGGAGAGATCGCGGATAGTGAGGTTTGATCGATATCGCGACGAGATCTGGGTGTGGGTGTGTGTGTAGGTGAAAATTTGCGACCGGAAAACGGTGATTAGAAGGTTTCTTTATGGGTGCGACATAGGACGAGTTCTTTGAGTGTTATTTTACGCGGTTAGGGATTGATCGAGCTAGATGTGAGATGTGTAAAAACATTGTGGAGCAATTATCGAACGGGTGGGTTAAAAAGAGAAGACAGTTAGACGCGATAGATTCTTAAGATCGAATCGGTTCTTATTGCTTGATCGTCGAATTTACGTTTTATGGTGACTACGCATGACTCACTCTACAGGGATTGGTAAACCGTATTTGAATTAGGATCGGAATTTGCTGTTCTTGGAATCGTTTTGTGAGCGTTGATAATGAAATTTGAAACAAAGGAGAACGACATCTTCTTTGGCTCATCGATAAATTTAATAACATTATACACAAAGAAACCGATACCTCATCCTATAATACAAACAACCGAAAGCAAAAAAGTAACCCTTCTACACTCATCAAAGCGTTACAATCCTTTCAGTAGCCTTGAAAACCAGCGCTTCACCAAATGCTATCCGAAAAATGTTATTCCAGCAGGTTTTCAGCCAGCCGCGAGCTTCCAATATAACTCGCTGGTCAGACAGCCGAGCTTGCGCGCGCGCGACGTCATCGGAGCGGGATGTTTAAAGCTCTGTTTGGAGAGAGAGAGAGAGAGAGAAAGAGAGAGAGTAAAAGAGTAAGTCTGATGTGTACGCTACGTGCTTTTAACAATCGGGGAATATAGCTCCTGCGTAATACCGAGAGCATCGCGCGGAAACGTGATCTTGTGACTTGATGGATATATACGCGGGCTGGGCGATTGATTCGTCTGGAGAAAGGACAGAGTTGAGAATTTAGCTGAGTATTAGTTAGTTTAGGTTGCAAGCGCGATTTGTGTGTAATAATTCATTTTTATCGGATTTGTGGTAGCGGATCACTGGGAATTCACGCGACCAGTTTCGCATTAAAGAGCGGGTGGAGCGAGAAAGGAGAAAGCTTACTTAAGCTTTACCTAGAAAAGAAAAGCTCGATGCGAGATCGGAAAAGAATTTTAGGATGAAAAGATCGCGTTTTAAGTGAAAGTTTCAAGTGAAGTTCTTAGTTATACGATTCCTTAAACGGTACTATAAAGGAGACACATAAAAAAACTTATGATGAGAGGAAGATCAGGCCTGATGTCGAAAATTCATCATCCCACATAAAACATCGAAGCATTCCGCGAGTAAACGAATTTCATTATGCCTCCTGCAATAAAGAGAGCGCTTAAAGTTTTTACGGCGCGAGAGTAAAGTAGTCAAACAAAATTGAACGTCACGTCGCGGGAATTAATCGGTTTAATTAATTCGTAAACTTTGACGGCAGACGATATCGCTACCCTTGAGTATTTTACTACATTCCTTTCCGTGAGTTTGTTGTGTTTCATGATTTAATTATTCGCACTATTATTTGTCTTTGGTAAAATGTATCAAACTTCATTTCCACAGCCTTTACCAAGTTTTAATAAAATAGTAAACCCAGCAAACCCAATAAACCCAGTAAAAATACTATAAGACACTGCACTAGACGCACATCGCCTTGTTAACGGCTCCGCATAAATCAGTAAGCCCTTACCAGCTCTCTCCGTCTCTCTTCCTCTTTCGGTGCGCTCTCGGGTAACCGGCTCAGGTAATAGCGGCCACCGCGACGCTCATGTGTCCGCGCACACACACCCTTATTGCACCAGAAAACTTTCCACTAACAAATATCCCAAAGTCTCCACTATACAAAACTCAAAAATCAAAAAGTCACACTCGATTAAAGTAGTTCCTTGCGCGACGTAACAGCAAACTCGAAGAGAAACGCGAAAAAACTTAAGGCGACGCCGGAGTGAACCATAAAAGCGCGCTCGCGCGCGCGCCTCCCCTTAAGAGCGCGAGAGTCGAGAGGCACGGCGGATCTAATCGCGCGGAGGCTCGCGCAGCCCCTTTTGACATATAGGCAGGCGAGCGTCGGCGCCGGCGGCTAGCGCGCTGCTGAGACATGCGCGCGCGCGCGGCGCGCCTGCGGTTTCTTTTTTCGTATAGCGCGCGAGGCTGTGGCGAGTGCTTATGGCTGGATCCCTACTTTGGAGGAGTGGAAGGAGGATTGGTTGCGTGGTTTTGCGATAGGTTTAATTTGTATGGGCTGGTAGTTGGATTTTGGAGATGTTATTTATGTAATTTTCGATTTTTGTTGCTTATATTGTTTTCCTACAAAATTATTGCTTTAGGATTAGATTAATACTGTCGATTAATATGAACGCATGGGAAGTAGTATGTAATAATTATCAAGAATTAATGCGCAATTCACATTATCTGTTTTACATATCGGTTTAGTGTAATATGGTGAGAATTTGCTAATTATTACAAGATTATATAAAAATGTATTGTTCTTCTACGCGCGTCCCACCATACCCGTCTTATTCTACTGATCAACTAAAGTTTCTAAAATGGAATTTATAGAGTACACTTTAACGTTTTCTTAATTTTTTAATTATTCTCAAATTTTCCGCTCGACAGTTGGTTTTCTTTAGGCGATGTCTCATTGTCAATCAATACAAAAGTTCATTATCCCATGATTCATCGCTTAATAATACCAAATTTAAAGCAATTAAATTCTTTAATAAGAATTTACGTTCCAAACCCTCCTGAGAATTAGCCGCCACTAAACAATGAACGACTTAAGGCACACGTGTCGCTGTTTAGTTTTCTTTTTAATTTCCGCCACGCTTAATTTAAAATCCATTGCCTAGAATTTTAGATCTCTGTAAGTAGAATTAATCGTTTTAAAAAATCAAGCTTGCATCCTATAGTATCGCAGCAGAGTAACTTTCATTAATTATTCTTCTTCTAAAACAATACCCCTTTATTTACCAACAATCAACCTCTATACAAATTTTCAAAAAAATACATTATCCCTCAAAAACATCGCATTAAGCCTTTTCCACAACTGACGTAACCGAACGAAACAGAGTTGCTAACAAGCCGAAAAGCCGCGACACGTCAACTTTGTTATTAGCCATTCCTGCTACTTTACTTAACCAACCATCACTTTACTCAATTCAACCCCAAACAATGCCGGCATGAATAATCGAACGAGCGGGAGAAAGGAAAAATCAAAAACTTTTCCGAGCCGTCCTCTTATCGCTTCGGAAAACACGCATAATTCGAGCTAATCCACTATAGTAGGTATAGCGGGGATTCCGTGGTGCGTTTCCGTTCGCTCCCCTTTGGCGAGAAAAAAAATAAGGCATTATTGTACGGGAGATGGGAGGAGGTCGAAGGGCGTTCATCCCTTGGCCAGGCATCTCATTGAAGTCTGGGAGACGTTAACGGTTGTTAATTCGTTTTCCGAGCTGTCGCTAAGAGCAGGGGGATAATTGTGTATGATTGTGTTCGTTTTTTTTGGGTTTTTGTAGAATTGATGTTTTAGTGTTTAAAGGCGGGATCGAGATTGGGAGAATGGGTTGAAATTTAACGATTAGTTAATGCATTTATGCTGTTAATACGAATGTAATCGGGTTTATAACTTTGTGATATACTATATTTTCTCTTGCTGAAAACTGGTAAAATGTATATATTCTAAAAGGACTTGGAGCGTGAACTTATTCTATTCAAATGAATAATAACAAAATTGCTTTTAACAGTATTGAAAATCAACAAATTTTAATTATTTATCAAAGCATATTCTATTTTAGTTAGTCTATGATTTAATTCTGGTTCGTCTGTCATATTATCTGCCATTGTATTTGTGAATTCTCGATATAACTAGATTCAGTTCAATTTTGTGATTTCGTGATATATTAGTGATTTTATATATTTAAACATATATTCAATATTAGAGAAAATAAGTTGAATATAAATAAATAAAAGCAATAAAAATCGTATTTAGCTAGTGTACAAAGAACTTACACAATAAATTTTCTATAATCCTATAAATTTTATTTGAAAGACAGCGTTTAAAAGAAGGTGTGAACTCAATTTTGAAAAAATAGACTTAAGTTGTTGTGTGATCTTCGCTGTTTTTTACAATGACTTTGTATTTTTTTTTATTTTTTGTTGTGAAGGAGCTTTTAGTTATTCTTTTGAATGTGTCTCGATATTCGAAATGATAAAGCTTCTTTTATGCAAATGAAGCGACCTCAGCTGCTAAAATTTTTGCCTCTAGCTATTTGTGTCAAGGTCACTAAAGATAAGTATGTACAGCATTATAATGTTTGTATATTTGTAAGAACAGTATAATGACACGTTTGGCTGCATCATTATCATCTCTATCGATAACAATGTACATGATACCTTTTTTTTCGAGAATAACTCGAGTCAGATTTACATCATTTTGATTAATTAATTTTTCTTATAAACTAAAAAAGGGCTTTTCGAAGCCCTCAGCTTATTCAGCAAAAACTATTTAATAAAAATTGAACAAATAAGCTACAAATTCATAGATCAATTTATAACTAAAAATATCATAATTCGAAAATTAACATAATTTTTCAAACAATCAATCACATTTAATTCTCTCAAAACCAATTTTTTCCAACAAGCAAACGACAATTACACCATCAAAGCCAGCCTCTCGGCGCCTGCACGTGCGCCAGCCATGAAAACAAGATTCCACTCTATATCCACGAGGACTGCCTGAACTTTCGCCCCGAGCACGCACGGGATTATCGTGATTTCCAGGACACGCGCGCACAAAGAGGATTAAATACTTTAGGCAGCCACGGGGCCAGACTCTTGTGTCTTTCTCGGTCGAAAAGCCGTCAAGCTTTCGGGGGAGCAGCTGTTAAAAGTAGGGGAAGGATTAATAAGTTTTTCTTTTTTTTAATAAAGTTGGATGCGGGCTTGGCGAGGTGAGTTTTAGGGGGTTAGGGGGCGAGATATGCATGGGGTGTTGCTTTTTGTGGTGATTTTGTTAGTGGGATTTGGTTGGTGAATGTAGGGGTTTTTTATTGATGGCGTGATGCTTTTGCTGACGCGATGTCAGGTTTCTGTATAGTCAAAAGGAGTTTTTTTTATGCTTTATCTGGATTTAGAGTAGTATTTGTTCTTGTGATTTAAAGTTTGTATCTTAGATTAAAATCGCAGATTTGTGAGTGTGTGCTCTGAACTTTGTAATAGTGAGAATTCTCGTTTAGCAGCAGCTATTACACAACTCTTGGTAAAAAATAGTTGAATGCAGGATGCATTGTTTTCATTATTTTTCTAACGAACTCTTTCGAAAACTTTGAAACGAAGTAAAAATGTTGTTACTTTTTATATTTTCTTCTTGAAAAAGGAATTATTTGAATATTAAATTGTTTGAGTACAACGATGACTCGTATTATTATACTAGTATAGGAATATAATTAATATTGTTTATCGTAAATTCATAATTGAGTTATTATCGTGTTTTCTATTATAATTTGTAAGTTAGTTTAAACCAACTTTACAATTCTCTGGTTTCCCAACGTAACTACTCAAAATCGTCATTTTTCGAAAAATTGAATTTGATAGAGTTATCGCACCAACGTTAATTGAAGTCCATTTTTGGATAATCACTTTAAACGGTATTTTTAAGAATCCATTCTAATCTTAACAAATATATTTTTAATTGCTTTAATTTATCCACATTGAAGTTATTTTCTCCGATCTTTGCTGTGTAACATTTGGATATAAAACCATTAATTTTATAAGATCACGAAAAATGGACTTATCTAGTTTTTTTAGAAAACGGCACAGATACCACAGATAAAATAACAGATATATGAGAATTAAATAATAAAATAATATCAAAAGAATATGCTTTTAGAAATAATTAATATTTGTTGATAAGAATTACTTTAGAATACACTTTTTATTATTTCAATGAACAATGGAAACTTCTTCAGAGAATGCGTCTACTCTTAATTCAGTTTACAAACTTTTAATTTAACTTGTACGTTAAAACTTCACAGCAAAAGAAAAGAGCATATCTCAAAATTATCACTATGATTAGATCCGTATTTAATGCTTAAATCGTTAGATTTAAATACTCATTTCTCCCGATCTCGCGCGCACCTTCAAACAACACTAAAACGCAAATTTCCCGAAAACACGAAAAAATGGACTTATTCAGTTACCACGAGAAGCCCCCAGTCTACTATAACAGACAGAAAATAAAATACCTATCTAAAACAAACGCTATTAACACGGAACGAACCCATTGCGACACGCTCATTCATTGCGCGACACACAAACAATACCCTTTTTATCTCCGCATTTAATTCTTGTACATGCCAGCCGCAATTTTTTGCCGTATCTACGTTAATAAGTTGCCGAAGCAAATAAAAGATCTTATTAAACACGCGGATTACGGAGAGCCAGCACCAGTTATAACCAGTTTCGGTTGGTCTGTTCGCGCGTCGAGCGCGCGCTTTGAAAACTGACATTTTTTTTTTGTTCGCCATCGATTAAGTAAGTAAACTATAAAGAGAAAGGACAAAGTAATGAAGACAGGGCTACCTGAAGATCGAAGAGAGTTTGCGCTTCATATTTTCTTTTCCCATATTTTGCAGATTGATGGACAAAAAATCTTCAGCTGCTGCACTTCACTGTTTACAAAATTTTCACACAGAGAGAGTCAGACCTTGATTTACTACAAGGTGACAGGTGCTCGTCTTTTCTGCGGCATTGTGAAAACTGTTTTTTTTTGCAAGTGCTTGTTTCACTGCAATGCGAGAGATATATAGGAGCGATTTTTCACTTTTTGTCGCGTTTCTGAGTCTCGAGGAGTTCTGAGCGTTAGTGATGTTTTGTTGGGTGATGAAGATTGAGTTTTTTTCGTTAAGTGATTATTATAGGTTGCTGATAGGCTCTCTTTTTGTGTATAAATATGTTTTTAATGAAAATTTTATTAGTAAATTAATTGCTTTATGAAATTCTGCTTAAAGTTTTTTTATTTCCATTAGTACTCTAGGAAGGAAATGTGCCTTATGTAAACATTCATTAAAATTTAATACAGTTTTAAAATTGAGCGCTAGACTTCAAAATTAAAATAGTTTTCGTGCTATAGTAGCAAAGAATAATCTAAGAGAGAATAAAAATATATCGTTTATTATTTAATTGATAATTATAAAAATATTTATTTTTCTTTATTTATTTTTGCACTCTCAAGCATTTTTTATTCTTAAAGACCAATCGTCACAATTATTTACCGTCAAAGTTTTTCAATTATACGAACAATTAATTCAGTTTCATTAATTAAGTCAAAACGCACTACCAACAAAATT
>JAPYZA010005906.1:0-25267 GCA_030522685.1 Eupelmus azureus | reverse complement strand
AGAAATAACATAATAAACTTACCATTACCTCAGGTAAAAGTGCAGATACAGTTATTTTGGATGTCATTACACTAGTCAGCATCAGCAATTTAACTGAACACTAAGAATTCTGACTAGTAGTTGGCCATAGGGCAGTGTATAATTTCATTTCCTCTTTTTCATTGATACCTAAGCAAAACAATACAGCGTGCCTCTTATCATTCATAATCTAGTACCTTATATCTCAACCTGAAGGAGTATTAGTAATTAGTAGTTACTACTCACTTTTTGGCAGCAACAATGTACATGTCATTGTCCGTGATTATTTTATCATGACTAAAATGTTAATGTTTATTCGTTGAAAACAATACCCCTTCTTAATTGGTAATAGTATGAGTTTACTTCAATAAATTTTTTATTGCATCGATTATTAACGTTAGAAGAAGCTGATTCTTTTCAGAAATCATAAATTATTAATAACTTTTATATTTGATTATTGAGGTCTTTTATGTTTGCTTATATTAAAATTGAATTGAAAAATGAAAAGTGAAGAGTATAAAAATCATCTTCAACACTAGAATTTACTTATCTTAGATAGCCGATTTTAAGGTACAGATTTTGTTATTAATAATAGCAAAGGTATGAATAAGCAGTAATTTTGAATAGGTAACAATTTGGATCGAAAAGCTTCGATATAAACGTAAATATATGTTGGTAAATCGGATACATTTTATATAGTATGTAAAAGATAGTTATAAAAGTATTTACATATAAATATGTACAAAATACATTTTTAAGAATAAGAAGAATTTATTAGTAATTAATTTGAAAATATTGAATTTGTTTACAAAATGTTCTTTCTCTTAGCTAAACAAGCCTCATGTTGACTAAAAATATGAGTTTTATTTGCGTATATCTTTTTATACTTAACACTTTGTTTGTAAAAACGGCTATTATTAAAATACAGTTATATAATTTGAAATGCAATAAACAAAATTGGTGTCAATTGAAACAATTTAATGGAATACCACTCGGAATCTCAAAGTTTTTTTATCGATTTTTTAAAGACATCTTTTAGAAATTCCCATAATAGTTTGAAAATGCATGTTTTATTTTCAGATTTTGTCACACAAGAATTTCTCCCACAAACAACTACCATATTTTATNNTCCGAAAATACTTTGTTTCGAGTTCGGCCAAAAATGTAATTATTTTGGGATAAAGACGCTCACCCCCAAAGTCTTTGGGCTCTTGCACGGTGCGCCTCGCAAAAGGGTAAAATCGCAAGATGAAGGGCGCGATTACGGACGGGGCTGGCATGGTGGGGGGAACAATTTTCAAAGTTCTGAATTATCGTTGCACGCGAAAGTCCGAAGAATCTCGCCTAATCTTCGGGGATCTCGTGATACATAACTCCAAAGCTGAAACTATTCCGAACGCGGTTCTCCCTCGTAATTTATGCAGCTCCACGAACGAACGAACGCGCGCGCCTATATATGTATATATACGTGTGCGCGTGCGATGATTAAATCCACGCCTTGCGGTACGCGTACGCCGAAGCATCGAAACGCCGCGGCACATAATCTAACCCTCATCGCCCGAGCAGCATCGATGTTATTGATATTTCCTCGTCCTTTTTTCATAGCGCCGAGCTCTTCCGTCTTTTTTTTTGTATCTGCTTATTTGCGGCAATTATCGCACATCAAGTTGGCTAGTAATTACCTCTCGTCGTTATTCAAATATTTTATGTATGTACAAAGAAGTGATACAAGTGATAAGTGCGTATTTCAAATTGACTTCCGAGAAGTTGTAATCGTTATAAGCTGTACTTGAAATTTATTGTAGCGAATGATACAATTAATTTTGATAATTAAGAATATAAATTTTATCGTTAATTGAACATCTAGGTAAAAATGAATGGAAATACTATCTTATAAATACATTTATGAATACTTTTGCTTTTCTGTAATAATGAAAGACTAGCGAATTATTGTCATTATTCAATGTGAGCGTTTAAAGATCTACCAGTTTAATTATTTAATTGACAATATAAAATAATAACATATCCATAAAACTGTCCAAAGCCAACATATCTGAGATAGCATTTGAAACTACAATGATTCTCAAAACAAGAAAGAGAACATCTGACGTCAGAACCGAAAGGGTCTCTCATTAAATAAAGTATTGAGCGAAAGGGGCGTCGATCGTCGAGCGATTGTCTCTAAATACTTGTGCAGATATCTCCAGGAATATATTGTCAGGGCGGCCTACGCAGAGAGAGAGAGAGAGAGAGAGAGAGAGACTTGGCCACTAGTAGAGTTCTCTCTGGCCTCACTCCATCTCTACAGAGCACTTCCGGCCAGAGAATGTGCAAGGGAACTTGGGCGTTATATAGTTCGCGAGAGCAGCCACCTTGGGGAAACGACTGCTGCCGCCGCCGCTGCTGCTGCTGCAGCGCTGGCGGAACTCCATTATTACTCTGCAATTAGCCATGATTAAAATATTTCGGCGTCTCGCGTGCATCTCGGATATTAATATACACGTGAACCGGTCGGGGGCAGCGCGAGGAGGCGCAGCAGCAGCGATTATATGGAAATGGGGCCGAAGATCGGAAGGAAGATTCAAGCTCCTTCATTGATTAAATAATCGCGCTCTCGAGCGCTCGCGCGCACTCCGCCCGATAATGACTTATTTATTGCGCCAATTATTTTTCAGTCAATTAGTAAACTAGCGCGGCCTCGATTATCGATCGTCGATTATAAAATTTTAGCCTCCCGGTATCGTTACGTATTTACGCGACGAATATTTAGTAATTTGCCGGCCCGTCCTTAGACGGACAGTTGTTTGCGAGCGGACGGGGAATTTTTCAATTTTTTTCTTCGCGATGCCGCGCGCACACGTTTAATTACGATAAACTATGTTAATTGCTGCAAATTATATGTAAGGCAGTTAAGATTTTGTGAGAGAGCGCGCGCGCACACGCGCTTATGTGGGTATGCGCGCCGCAATTAAAATTCGATCAGCTGCTTTAGATAGGCTAAGATTACACTGTATACGCCTGAATGAAATATTTACCGGTTCCTCTTACCGACAATCAGCTTTCGTAATTTGCTCGAATTTATTATGTGAGTAAATGAGCATTTTTTGCGATGTATAACGCGATTTTGTAATGTAAAATAAATTTTTCATGTCATTAACTTGAATTATCCGCATTCATTGGTTCACGTAATACAAAGTTAATTTCTGTAAAATAATATTGGAACTTGGCATCGTTAGACGAGGTAACGATAATACTTGCTATTTTTACTCATATGGTAGAAATCATTCGAAATCGGAATTTTTTTTCTGAAATAAAAAGAACAAGTTTAAATCGATATGAATGTAGTTTAGTACGTGGAAATGCTTGTACTTGAAGTATGAAAGCTTTTTTAGATGTTTATTTGAAGTATTTTTACAAGTACTTTATATTTAAAAATGTGCTGAAAGTACATTTTTACAAGTTTCTAATATTTAAAAAATGTGCTCGAAGTATTTTTATCTACAATTAGGTACTTATAATAAGTGCATAAATAATAAGCTTGCAAAAATTTGAAGTTTGCTCGAGGTTTACATTATAATTTTTCAAAAAAATAAAGAAAAAATGGGAGAATATGAATGCCCATAAATTTTATATTGTACACTTTGACATGAATATGATTCTTAATGTTTACAGAAAGATTTTGAAGCTTGACGCGACAGTAAAATCTTAAACAGACTACACAAACTGTGGGTCAGATTTTAATTGAATCTGTATAGCGACATTCTTTGGCCAAAAACATGGTACACGTATCCCACAGTTTTTGCTATTGGACTCTGTAGTTCTAATATCGTCTATTTAAACAAAACACATTTAAAAACATGTTTTTTTTAAGCACTTACTACATTTTTTGTAAACGTAGTAAGAGAAATGGTTGATGAGATAAAAAATTACAAACAGTGAACATTAAGCTGAATATCATCTATTAAAAATTAACATAAAGTTTAATCGTTTACAGCTTTTTATTTATTAGCACAATTAGGAATTGCAATATAAGCTTGCCGTTAGAAAATATTCTTCTTTGGTTACATTATCAACCACTTCTTTATTATATTTATATTTATAAAAAATGTATCTAATATTATTATTCAATGTAAGAAGGTTTAAAAAGAAATGTACGTTTTTGGATCTGCAGTACCAACATGGATCATTATAATAAAAGAAAATCTCTGTAAAGTTTCAATTTAATCTGTGATGTGTAGATTGTATACAGTTCTTATAAGAGTAATCCATTATCTGTTTCCTAAATTTAAAACTCTGTGAATTCTCTAAAGCTTTCTAATTTTATAAAAAAATTACAAACAATTTCTAAGGTTACATGGTTCTAACAAAATAGTAGATTATAGAAATTTTCTTTATTATGCAACACAATTAATTAACCATGAATATATTCTTGAAGATACTTTGACATAAGTATCTAGTACTTGAAAAAAATCAAAAGTCTTGAAGGACATTTTTATAACACTTAAATTCTTAGAAAAAGTATTTGAAATGCTTTTTTACAAGTACTTTCTAAAACTATTTCAAGTACTTTTTCATAAATACAAGGTACTTAAAAAAATTACTTTCTCATATGTACTTAAAAGTACATCAGCTTAAATACGATTTTCAAAAAGCACCGGGATATTTACCATTGTTTTCAAAGGAAATTATACTATTGTTTTCCAATGATTCTCTCTATTTGTAAATAAAAGCACATTATTTACAAATGCATAATCAGTGCAATCGGTCATCGATAAATCGCATCTAATACATCACCCGAGAATCCCAACCGCAGCAGCGCATTCCGACAGGCTGCTATAAACAGAAATCAGGCATTTACATATCGTGGATTATTACATTATGCAATCCCATTCCTTCAGCTCCGTCGGCCGTATATCGCCTCTAAAAATAATAGCCGCGGCGCTGAGCTCGCTTGCGCGCGCGCGTACGCGGAAAGTTCTTAAATCGGAGTAGCGCGAGCAGCGAGAGCTTGCCGTCATAAATATTAAAACGCGGCCTCCTCGCGGCCCGCAGCGTCCAAAATTGAACAATCAGAGAAACCCGACACTTTTAGGCACGAATGGCCCGCATAAATAATAAGCAGCGCAGCCGAGCTCTTGGACTTTGGCCCTAAATCACTCGGGCTAATAGCACGGGCCGAGCGCCGCGCTGAGCTTTCTTATACGCCGAGCTGAGGAGAGCAGACTCGGAGCAGCGCTGGCTTCCTTCCTCCGATAATTCGTACCTGCTTTAGCCGCCGCGGCCGCCGAAAATTATCGCGTCGGTGGCCTGTATAATATCTCAATATTTCAGTGGCTATTAGTTTATAATCAACGCTTACCGAATGACGTGCTCCCCTTTTCGCCCGCTCATTCCTCGAAAGTATATGTACGGGCGCGTGCCGAGTCCGCGCACGCCCACCTCTTTTGAATATTACTATGTCTAAGCGCTGAGGAGCATGCGAGCTGACTACCTTCTTCTTCCCCTTCCGCCTACTACTCTCGACCCCCCTGACATTTCGCCAGCAGACATCCTTCGCCTCCTAGCTCGCGAAATATGCCGAGATGTGTATGTATAGCGTTCGCAGACTACTTAAGGGGCTGCATTCTTTTCGGGGAGGAAAATGAGGAGTGTATACTGTAGGACGCGCGCGGCACTTGCGGCTGGTACGATGAGGGTCGGCGTTGCGTAGCCGCAGCTGGTGGATTGCCGTGCTATGATGCTGGCCCCTATTCTGGATTACAATTGTCTTGCCCTTATTGGGAAGCATTGAGGAGTTGAGGTGCTTCTTGGAAGAGAAAGCATATGCTTCGATTGAAGTGCTTTATGAATGTTTGATTACGTGAAAGAGTAAAAATGTATTTGTATTTAATAGGAATATATTACAATAAGCATAGTCATCAGAACAAGATGTCAAAAGAGCAAGTCCATTACTTTGTAAAAATTGAAAAATTTGATGATGCCATAACGTGATTCACATTTTCAAAAACAGAGTACACTTGCACATAAGTGTTCTAAAACAAGTAGAGATTTTACATAATTCATAGCTTGTTAAGAATATTAAAAAGTCTGGAAGATCAGCAGGTTCGGAGTGCATGCTTGATCACCTTAGTCCGGGATTATGCTCGCTCACGCTCTCTCTCACTCGGCCTCTCGCTTCCGGACGTATAGAGAACGGAGGGGGCTCAAAATTGTAATAATCATAGGGACGAAAAAACGAGGGGTAGGACACAGACGGGAGCGTTCGATCGGTAGTCGAATCGTAGAGCCGTAGAGCAGTTGTAATGAAAGGTGAACGGAATTGGACCCCCAGAGCCGAGAGAGAGAGAGAGAGAGGCAGTACCACCACCACCGCCGAGTGAATATAATTAGAGGATTGCGGGGGTGGGCGGGGGTATAGGACAGCGGGGGGAAGGGGGGATGCGCGCGACGTAATCAAAGGGTGGACGCAGCGTTGCCGTGTCTGTGGCAAGTGTGTATATGTGTGCGAGTGCATCGCAGCGACGTAGACAGAAAGAGGGTGACGCTCATGACTGGAGAGAGAGCGAGAGAGAGAGAATGTATTTCGTCGTCGAGAGTGTGCTAAGCCTCCCGCGGAGCGCTGGTGGGAGCAGCACCGGCAAATTATCATTTGACCAGCAGGGGAGGAGAGAGGCAAGGGAAGGGGCACAACACAACTTGATACGTTCGGATGTTCGGGAAACGAGCTCCTGTACGTTCGATTTGCCGTTGCGCGCCGCGGTGTATAGTCGAGAGCGCGCGCGGCAACGACTCTGCCGAGAGCGAGCTAAAGAGAGCGCGCATCCGAGATCCGGCAAGGCCTGTAGTTTTGTCATTAGCCGATAGCGAATGTCTGGCAGACAGACGCGCGCGCGCGACTGGGAGAACGAGCGAGCTCTCGGGTCATCGGGATTATTGGCTGGAATTGGCCGCCGCTGGAGGATACTGCACAGCGCGGAGCGAGCTCGCTTTCTCTCGCCCCTCCCCGCAGTGGCCCACAGACACTTGTAATGCAAATGTAGTACCGATGCAGCGCCGGGGAAAGCCGGACTGCGCCGCCGCCGCCGCCAGAGCTCTGCGGCTGTCTTCGGAATTCTTGAAAAGCCTCGAGGTGTGGTCTCCGGCGTTGATGCGCTTGATTTACTGCTATGGCTATGACGACGTGCCTTTTTCTTTCCGACTGGCTGCACTTTTAATCTTTGTTGTCGCATATTTGTTTCTGAAGTATTATGAGAGAGGATAAAAATGGTGTGGATATGATTGTAAGGTAAATCAGTCGATTTTGCAACTGATAAACGTATTTGATTAAGTGACAAAAGCAGCTGCGCTGAATGTCATTAGGTACACTATAGGATTATTGGCAGTTTAATAAAGCCGCTGTAGATTCCATTATTTAGCAGCATCAAAGAAAGAGATCCCAATAGAGACTGAAAAAGTTCATCATTGCAAATTGGACGCATGTATCATGTTGGGAAAGAAAATGAAAATCGTACTAACTGACGTGCATCGCGGTCTTTACACAGCATTATTTTGAGCACTTAGACAGAAATCGCAAGAAATGTAAAAGTACAAGCTCGAATACGTACGTTTAACGACGTAACATATAAAATCGGGACTTTATAAATATTTAATCCCCCTGAATAATTCATCGCCGGCAAAAGAAAAATAGAATTTAATCGTAAAGATGGATTTTATTGTAAAATACAGCATTTTGCAATGAGAGAATAAAAAAGGAAGAAGCCGGCCAGGCCAGGGCAGAACTCGGACTTGGAATGATTCCGCATATATCGAGTACGGTAAAAATGCCATTAAAATTCCATCATGATCAGCTTTTCTGACTACTTCACATATCATCCGGATAACTCTTTGCATGGTGAGTAACGCGAGCGAGCGCGAGCGCACGAACGTTTGGATGCGAAATTTATGCGCATTCCTATTCGTCTTCTTTTGCATCAAAAACATCAGCGCTCCTTCGAACGCACACACACACACATACTCACGCACACGCTCGACGCAGTAAACAATTCCGTTATACATTATTCTCGACGGGCGATTGTTCTTTTGAAGCAGAAAATTGCACTGCTTGGACACACAAAATAAATCTAAAATCTCTTACATAACATTAACCCTTTCGAGCTGCGGTGTGGTAGTTGCCAAGAGCTTTGCTGAGGTAGGATTTTAAACGAAATCTATCAATAAATTTTTACGGCTTAAAACAGTTTTAACTGTTTTGCTAAAACTTTACGATGTAATATTTAAAATAGCCTTTTAATATTATTAAATGATACATCATCTTTTAATATAACAAAGTAAATATTGTTATTGTTTCGCTAAAGAGTTTAATTAAAAAAGTATTTTTAAAAGAACATTTTAGATTGGAGAATTCTTTTTTTTTCCATTTATTCCAAAACGAAATGTACTTTTTTTTTTTTTAATCAAACATGGAAGTATTTCAATTATTGGTAGCTTAATTTTTTTAATACACAAAAAATGAAGCATTTTATAAAAATTATTTTCGGAACTGTTTATATAGATATTATTGAGTACTGAATTTTCATGCATAACGAATTTATTTTTCGATAAAATTATTTTATCGCAAAGAAAAATATAATGGATCCATTCTTCTGATATTTAAAAAGATTTAATTACATAAAAAACATATTTTAAAAGCAGCCCTCAGTCTTTTTCAAGATAGTTTGATAACAACAACTACAATTTAGGTAAAAATTATTTTTCATCATTTCCTGAAACTCGTATAATAACTTTACCCACCTAATAAAACAATTAACGAGTCACTCCCATCGGATGAAAGCAATTAAATATTTTTCCCAAGCCCAGCGCATCACTCCTTCGGGGATTCGTCGAAAAAATATTTGCTCTACCCATACAGAACATTACTCTCGCGCGCGCAGCTCCGAAATTTTGATTTTTAATAACCGACCGAGCGCGCACGGACAAAGCAAACACGCGCCCCCAGACCTCGCTCTCTCTCTCTCTCTCTCTCAAATGAACCGTCCGCTATAACAACGGGGGCGAGCTGTATATAGAGAGGCGGGGGAGCTCGGGAAGGAGGCGAGAGAGCTCGAAGCCTCGTGAACGAGGGGCGAGCCGTTCTAATGCCATCGATTTTAGTGCTTAGCATAATCAGGACAGCCGGTGCCAGATAACAACGGCGCGCCGGCTTCCTGGAAATGGAAGTGTGTTCGATTGGCACGGAGGAAGGGTTCGGCCCCGGAGTATAGCGAGCGCAGGGAAGGCCCTGGCCTAGCAGCACGCGCGCAGCCCTAACGGGGTTATCGTCAATGTACAGATACCGTAATAAGCGACGAAATAATGATAACCGAGGATGGCCGTAATAATCGTTCGCTTTACGTTTCTCCGCGTTACTCCCGCTGCAGCCGGCCGCAGAATGAATCTACGAAATGTTGCCGAACGGAATTGGAGCCCCCCCCCCCACCCTAGTTCCTATTGGAATATAAGGATTTTCGAGTGCCGCTGGAATGGACTGGATTTATGTCTATTGTTGAAGGGGAAATTTTCGGGTATACGAGGTTTTATTCGGTTTAACTCGATTTAAAACGTACGTCGATACGTTTTATTTTCGAGTCATTACATTATATTGGAAAGACTTGAGTTGATTTAAACAGTTCATTGTTATATATTATAATATGCAAGATGAGATCAAAAATTCATGAGTGATAACCCTTTGAGACAAAAAACAATGAAATGTTAATGGTCTTGTATAACCGAATTACATTTATAAGCTTTTACCCAACGTATATAATTAAAACCTATTTAAATTAAACATTATTTTATATTAAGTAAATGAAGTTGGATCACTGATGATAAAATCGAATAACACACATTTAGCTCTCGGTCCAACCAGATGCATAATAATAGTACTCAGCATGCTTATATTTTATACACACGAACAAGACTATCCTGATAAAAAAAAGCAAACTACTCACTCGGTAATCTCGAAGAAAACATTACTCCCGACGATAGCTCTTCAAGCATCGCAGAAACATAGCATCCGCAAGCCGGCTATCTCCAGCCGCTTCATAAATCGCTCGCTAACCAACGCTCCTCTCTCTTCTCTACATACCTTCAGCTCAAGCTGGATCTTCAAGTCGGCGCAACGCATCGATCTAAAAACTCAGGCCCTCAATCGCGCGCGGCTTAATAAACGTAATCAAGCGGCTCTCGCGGACTTTATGATTAGCGCGCGCTCGCGGTGCGTATAAGCGCATTAAGCTTACTCTCTCCTCTCCCTCTCTTTAGTCTCTCTCGCTCGTTAGAGCCGCGGAGTGATTTCGCGCAGTTGTTGCTGGCCGCTCTCGGCGATCACTGGACACCGGCTGGAGCGCGCGAGCGAGCGAGCGAGCCACGACGACAGGGGACAGGCTCGTTGCAGCCTCGAGGCTGCAACGCGAGCGCTGTCAAATCAAAGGAGAGCCCGCTGCTCCCGAAAATCCGGACCCGCCCGCGGCGCTGGCTAGGTGGGTAAGCGCGATCGAGGCCGATGCTTCTTTGCGTGCGGATGGGTTTTGGAAGATTTTAAAAGGTGCTGCGAGGTTTTTGCTGGGCTGCGGGTAAGGAGGATTTTTGGGGGATTGTGATGGAGTTTGATGGATTGTTTTATTTGGGAGTGGGTGATGAGAATCTGGACAAATTGGTTGAAGTAGAAACAGTGTTGTATGGTAAGACGTATAAGAATTGTCGATCTCATATATTTAGAGATAAAGAGTTGATATTATCCGAGTCAATTTCTAAAATAACGGAATAAATTTTTTTGTATTTCGTTGAAATTTTATTCAAAAGAACTTAATGGAAATTCAAGAATAAAGACATTAATCTTCAAGCGAAGTTTTAAACTAATTAAACGAAAAGTTGATGAGCTCACGTAATCGCTCGTTCCTCAGTAAAACGCAAACGAATTTTTCAGCATTTGCATGAAAACGCAGCGAAATGAAATTCATCTGAAAAGTCATCAACCGCGCCCAAAAAAGCCGCGGCAACGCGAAAATTCAGCGGCAAAGCCTCAACACAAGCACCGAGCGAAAACACTTACAAAACGCTGGCGCGCCCGCTCGGGCCGCGCGCACGCAAGAGTAACCTTAACGTTAACGTCGATCGACAGGAGAACCCGCTCGCCCGCTCGCTCGCCTAGTCCCGCGCGTATTTGTCCGAAAAAATATTTTCCGCCCACCTCTAGCTCCCACCCCCCCTCGTCGATGCGCACACAGAGGCATCCAGCTCGTCGATTCAGCCCCCCCGTCGCTCGGCCTCTCTCGCTCGGCGCGTTTGTAGTTGTTCGCGGGTAAAACGGTGAATTTCGCGAAAAAGTGCGCGCAAAAAAAAAGCGCGAGCCCGGGGAGTGTAGTAGCAGCAGGGGGTGGGACACACATCGCCGATAGAGAGAGAGGAGGAGGTGGCCCGAGAGAGGGAACGAACGAGGGAGCGGCGGCGGTGGCGGCTGCTGCTGCTGCAGAGTGAGAGATGAAAAAATACAGGCGGCTCGAGAGAGGGAGAGAGAGAGAGGCGCTACGATGCCGAAATTCAATTTATAATATGACAGCAGCTATTCGATTTTAAAGTCCATTTTTCATTCCCTCTCTCTCTCTCTCTCGGCCGCGATGCACACGCGCAAGTAAACGTCGATGCACGCACGCAGCGCCGCGCTGCACTTATACAAGTGACGAATGACGATATGCGCTTTGCGCTCTCTTTCTCTCTCTCCCTCTGCCGTTCGCTCGTTCCTCTTTCTCCGTGTGTAGGTATGGATCTACGGCTATATAGAGCGACAAGCGTGTCGTCGGCCTGGCACGCTCTGCCAGAGAGCAAAGTCCCCGCGCGCGCGAGTTTTCATTCATATGTAATCGACGGCCCGCACAGGCGCGCCCGGCGAATCTAATTTCTTCGGGACAATTGCCGATGAAATTCTTCGGAATTGCGAATGAAAGTTTGCATTAACTTTTCATCCCGGCCCTGCGTCCGTGCGCGCCCACTTGTCCCTCCTTTAATGCAATATTTTTTTAATCTTCCGTTTCGAATAAAACTTTACAAATATCATGAATACAGTCTAGCTGCAAGCCTGTCTCTATATATGTCGACATGGGCGCGGCCTTTTTTGTCTGGTTTCCCGCGGGGGTTATTTAAAAAAAAAAAAAAAAACGTTGAATCGCAAAGTAATTAACGATCACAAAACAATTCGTTTTTAGTTGATTATTTCAGTTATTCCGGAAAATTCGCTCGCGCATGCTTTAAATATAAATACTTCTGTTCTTAATTTATAAAACTGTCCTTGAAATTCGAAATAAATTGAGCAAAGTGCGACGCGAATAGGAGCACGGTTAGAAAGAACTTATTAAACAATCAAACGATTTCAAGACAGCCTTTAAAATACTCCACTCACTTTTTACTTTACAACGCCATCGTCCGAAACTGATAATTTACAAAAATCATGATGCAATCCAGCAGAAACAGTTAGATGCAATCATATTTACTTGTTTCATAAAACAAAAGCCCGAAGCAAGTAATTGAATAAGCACCTATCCTGTCGTACTTCCTTTCTAGCAGCGACGCCAGCAAATGGCCAGACTCGTGCACACACACAAAACGATAATGCCCCGTCTTTTTCCCCCGCTGATCACTTAGCTTTAACCTCCACTTTTTGGGGCCGAGCGTTACGAGACTCCTCTTAGCCAGCGCAATAAGAAGCTGGCAGGCAGGCAGGCAGGCAGCAGCGGCGATCTCCAGCGGTGAGTGTACGTACACATTATACAGCGGCCGCTTACAGCGCAAAATGACAGGGCGAGGCCAAAGTATCGTTATTAGGAATTATTATTAGAGGTCGCACTTAAAATCAAGATCTCTTTCAGGCGATGAATAGCCAATGATTAAGAACGTGGAAAATTAGCTGGCGAGCGCTGCAAAGATAGACTCTGCGTATATATATATACAGCCGCGGAGGGAAAGAAGTTTAATTACCGGCAGCCGCAGAGAGAGAGAGAGAGGGAGAGTAGCAAAATGAAAAGAAGAGAGAGGAAGCGTTTCAAAGCTGCTATTCTGCGCGCGTGTCCTTTTCTTCCCTCTTAGCGCCTTCATTGAGCCTCGGCTTATTTATTACGATAATTGGCCAGCTTTGAAAATTTTTCGACTTTGTCATCGCGGCCGCGGAGTTATTGATTTCCGAATCGAGACGAGCCAAGCGCGCGCTGGTTTATAATTTCGACGCCGAGCTGGTGAATGCGAAAATTGTGTCGATGTTGATGAACAAAGCCCCAAGGGCTAATTCAGAAGCAAGAGGCAGGAGAGGATTTCTTGTCGCGATGGAAATTAAACAGCTATTCATGCTACTTTTTCTTTTACTCTGCTTTTAGTTTTTGTAAGCTTATTATAATCCGTTGCTTGCCGCTCGTATTTAAAGCGGTAGTTTGTAATTTAAATTTCAATCGTTTTTATATTTATACGTACAAATTTGAAGCAATTTAAGAGTTTTATAAGGTAATGTTAAATCTAAAATTTGTTAAGTAATACCAAGTCAATCGTCCTATTTTAAACGTTGTCTTATAGCTCTGTTTTTCAATTCGGTAGCTTATTTCTCAAGTCGTCACGTTAAATATGCAGCGCGTACGACTGCTAATTTAGCCGATAATGCATAATACTACTTAAAGGAAAGCATTCATTAATTCCTGCTGCGCGCATATTCTCGTAAACCTCGTTTCCTAATGGTATGTTTCAATTTCTTGCAACAATTAACGTGGAATGCATGAGCGCGTGAAAATTTTACATCGTGCAATTACGACATGTTGCCCGGCTAAGCGCCGCACGAAAAACGTTAAAAAGAAATGCCGTTTTTCTTATAATATAATATGCATCCATAAAAGCGCTCACGGCGCATACCGTGGCGCATATCTGATTTGCGGCAATAACAAAAGTCCTTACGCCGTTTCGAATCCGAGCCCCAGCGTTTCATCATAATGCGCCGCGCTTACTTATTATTTCGGCCAATTTCGCGGCTATTAGATTTTCCTCATTGCCGATCCGTTACATTTCAACAAGCGTAATTGAGGGATATGGAATATTAAATATCCAACTTTGTACGTATTAACAGAAATGCTCGGATATTTTACATGGATATTTACATATTTGCTTCAAATTATTAGATTAATAAAGAATTATTTATACAGAGAAAAATTAGTTTAGGACTAAAATTATCTCTTGATTAGTATAAATTCTAAAAGTGCCAAGTGAAGCTTTAGCTTTTTTCTTGTTAAATTCAGTCTGTAGATATTACAAAGAAATCATTTTTTTATTTCCTTTCACTATTAAATTTTTCATCGAATAATCGATTCAGAGAAACCGCAAAACTTCAATTAAAAGTTGATTCCTCAAATAAGAAAAAA
Organism: Eupelmus azureus; assembly: GCA_030522685.1. Taxonomy (NCBI): domain Eukaryota; kingdom Metazoa; phylum Arthropoda; class Insecta; order Hymenoptera; family Eupelmidae; genus Eupelmus; species Eupelmus azureus. The sequence goes on along the minus strand of JAPYZA010005906.1, from coordinate 10,823 downwards.
ATTCTTTTAACGAATGATTATATAAAATTCATGATTAAAACGATTAATAAGTCCACGTTTTTTACTTTTTAATTGTTACAATTAACCCTTCAGCTTGTACAATTTAATTCTGTGAAAACAGTAAAACTGTTTTTTTCTAAAATTGCAATAATTCTAAGATCAAGGTTTCTGAGAAACATTCTTTCGAACGTCCACTTGCGCATTTTGCGGTTTCGACTATGCAGGCAAAAAATTTAAAAAGCAGTTGTTAAATTAGCTACTCACGGACTAAAAATTCAATGCAAACAGCGAAAATACGCACCGGCCAAGGTCTAAAACGTCGAGTTATTTAAAAAACACTAATCACGAGGCGACGACGCGTAGCCGCAGTGCTCATTAATACACGAACTGCGAGCGTTTGGCCAGCTGCGGAGCAAAAACGCGACGGTCCTTCATTTTCCGCGTATAATTTCCACGCGAACAGCGCGGCGCCGCGCACTTTGGCCCGCTCTCTTTTTCTCCTCATATTTTTTTTCCAAACGTAATAATTAAGTACGGACGCCGAGAGCGCACTTAAAACGCGCAAAAATATATCGAAACGCGAGCACACGCGCGTGCCTTTCTTTTACTTTCGGTTTCACGTATTTGAAGTGTTCCCTTTAAAAGTGAGTCTGGCGCCGGGGGTCGAGCGGCCGCGTGCGTGTGCGAATGTGCGAGTGGGCCGGCGTGTGTGGGCGTACTGATTGACCGAGCGTGATCCGATGAATGACTGGGAGCCGGTCATTCACTGAACCGTGCGATATTTTGGTCGAAATTCCGCGATGACTTTGATTTACTTTTTATTGAAGTTCAAACGGCGCGCGCGCGCGCTCGGCTCGCTCGCTCTCTGGCGCGCCTAGTGAAAATTGATTAATAAACAAATGAATCGAACCGGATTCATTTTGGCGCTGGAGGGAATTTGCATGACTTTAACTGCGCCGAGCTCGCAATTATGATGATGATTTCATTGATTGCCATTGACGTTGGCGTTTTTAAGGATTTTTTTCTGCTGTCAATTTTTTTTTCTTTTGTAAATGATGATGCTGCTTATTGTTCGTTCAGAGAAATAATGTAATTATGAATAATTAGTTAATTATGAACGATCATTTCTTCATTTATTTGTATTTTAGAAAGATCGTAAAAATTTAATTCAGAGAAACTCTCGGCATTAAATTAATAAGTATTTAATACCTGCCTTTTCACAACAATCAATTATGTTCTTTATACTGCTGCAACGTACCTTCTTATGTGTAGTAAACTAAAATTAAATATTATAAAATGTATGTACTACTTTAGATTATTAAGAACGACACCAATAAACTTCACTAAGAGTTAGAACCATCTTAAATAACGCACTTTCTATTTATATTCTTTCTTAGAATACGAGTCAGTTACTTACGCAGTTAGATAATTTCTAGAAAAGTTATCCACGAATTGTTCTCCATTAAAAACATTTATAAGTTTAATGCTCTATAATACAAGTTACTAAAGTAGTCAGCGATTGTTTCAGTCTTCCTATTGACGCACAATGAAAATATTAGAACTTTACTTTATTATCCATCTTTTCTCAAAAAGCACCACAAAAATGTACTTATATCCGTATCGGCAAACTATCCTTTCCCCATTGTATCATTATTCTCCATCGACTATCTCATCGACATCGTAAAGCTTGAGCAGCTCGTGGAATTTACCTTGAAATATAAGAATAACTGAGTATTCGAAGCTGCAGTGCCCTCTAGTTATTACAAGAGAGGGAGAGAGAGGAAGATAAAGGTCGTGCGGGTGATTTCCGAGTCGTCGAGTGCGGCTCCAAAGTCTCCGTCGGACCAGCGGACGCAAAGATCATTATGAGCCGTCGGAGGAGTAACCATGGTTACGCGCTCTCTCGCGCCGAAAGCCGGAATGGTCAGCCAAGTATCACATTTGACTTTACAACCGATTCTATTTCGCCGATTGTTATGCTTATGCCACCCAATCTCTCCGCTTGAAAAGCGACCGCCCGCAAAGACCATTCTTAGCAGCTTTCCGTGCGCCTCTCCTCGTTGCCTCGCGGCTATTCTTTTCTCCTTCTACCTTCTTTTTTTGCGCGTTTTGTCTTCTTCTTCTCTCTCGTCTTTTCTTCGACAGAGGAGCTGGATGCGAGCGAGAGATGTTCTCCTCTGGCTGTCTTCCTTTCTCCTTCCTCCTCCGGGGATCAACGCGGCTTTAAAACAGCCGCGTGCACGCGCACGGGCCGAGGGACATAAAGCACCGCCGCAGCACGAGACAGTTTATGCCTCGACGACGACACTTAAGGCACTTTACTTTCTATTCTTTGCGAATTTTCCAGAGAGCGCGCATAGCGTTTCTTTGTATGCGGGGCATTTGTATTTGCATGGGAGTAACAATGATTATTATGAAGCTCTTTAAATTTGCACTGAACTTTACGTTCTATTTGTTTATCCTTTAGGTGTTGAGTTAAAGCAGTGAAGCAAGACATTTTATTATGTATTTTTTACGTATATTTGTGCTAAAGTTTTAAAATTAGATTTTTCATTATTTTGGTAAATATTTAAATTATCTTCAATATTTTAGTTACATTTATTACAATAATTTTCAATTTATTGTACTTTTGGGTTCTTCAAATACTTTTACCCAAATTTCCACTAATAACGCTAATTTTCGAAGTTTTGTTTGAATTTTCAGGTAGCTAATTTAGAATTCAAATATTTATACTTAGTTTTGATTAATTTAAATATTTTTAAGTAAGTGCTGATGAATTTCCAGCTACATGATCAAATTTTCAAATATTTATTCTGAACTATCAATGACACGAATGAATTTTAAAATTACTGTATTTGAATTTTTAGATGCATATATGGATTTCCAAATATTTACATTCAAACCCTTGGAATCCTTTATACTATATAAAATTTTCAAAGTTCATCATATAGAAATCTTGAAATAAATGTATTTATCAACTTTAAACAATTTTGCTTAATTAAAGAAGTTTTGTAACGGCGAAATTTTTGAAATCTGAATTTTTGGTGATAGAAAATACTGTTTTCGGGATAATGTCTGTTTGAATTTATGCATGTGTAAATTACATAATTTTGTTTTTCAAGTCAATCAGATAATATAAATTGCTTATTACAGCAAAACATATATTTTTTAAAAATTTCAACAATTAAAAAAAATTTTGGCTACATAAAAGTTACAGATAGAAAAATATACATGTATGAATTTACAATGTGTATAAAATAAATTTTTAAAAGTTCAGTCAATTTTTTTCTTTAACTACGAATTTGAATTTCTTCCAAATAAGCTATTAATACAGGCATCATTTTTTACTACCATACAAATAGCTACATATATAATAAAACTAACGTATATTTTTATCTTTGTAATTTTAAAACAATAATTCGAGCTGTTAAATTATACAACAACGTTAAAAAATGTAAAACATATATTGGAAAAAATTTTTTAATTTAAAATAAAATTTTTTGCCTTCATTAAGGTTATAGTTAGAAAAAGACGCATGCATGTATACATTTTTTTTAATTATTCATGCAACATGAGCTCTGACTCAATTTTTGTAACAAACAACGAATTGTGATTTTTATTAAACAATACTGTACATAATTTTCTCTAAAAGTAAGTAATTTTTGGGATACATTATCTTTTTCCTACATCCATGTAAATACTTTTTATTTCTTAGCTACGTCACTAAGTACGATTTTTTTGTTCATATAAATATTTTTACTTCATCAAAATTATATTTGTTAATTAAATTAAGTTTTATTATCTCACTTGTTGTAAGATTTAGACTTTCATATATATAAACATTAATTGAAAGAATATATTTCACGTATTATGTTAGTGGCTATATGTGTTTCAAGAATTTTGTGGGCATAAATAATTTTTCGATATCAACCGTGCATTATTTACTTAAATATTCTAAAATATTTCATATTTATGTTAGATAAAAGGCATCAATCTCAAAAATCATAAAAAGATATATAGTCAGTAACGTAAGAAGTAAAATATCTTTTCTAAATTGATTTTTATTCATCAAAAAAGACTAGATTTTAAGTACAAAGTACTCCTACCAATTTACTGTATTGTACTATACAATTTACCTTTAAAATTATTTTATTCGTATTTAATAAATATTTCTACCTTTTTAAAAATTCTAAGTTGTATAAGATCTCTTAATTAGTTTAACGAAACTGTAGAATAATATTTTTGCTTTGAAGCTAAAAATTTTAATTAAATCAATAATTAGGCATCCTAGTTAGGTTTTGAGAAGAGTCTATTTAACTTATTGTCCTAATTGTGATTCTCAAACACATTAATTTATAATTCTGAAAATATAAAAGCAATTTATTCAATCATCAATGATTTTTTTGCTCGATTGTATTTGGCTTGCAGGTAATAGTGGATATTTGTTAAACAAAAGATAAAGCTTGACTGTTTGATACAATTTTGATGTCCGTTTCATATCATCCTGCATTACATTTAATCAGATAAATGAATTGTTTTTTATTCCACTCAAAATTTTCTTTTTGTATTTAAAAAAGTGCAATGCCTCCTTCTTGTTACGCACAACATCCCGTAGTAATAGATCAAATTTATACTAGGTGTCAGCACTCTTAGGTAAGAAAACAAATACATATAGTTAAACCCATTATCACGCCACATTTTACAATTTTTAGATGTATAAATGAATTTTTAAGAATTTATACTTAAGCTTTTAGTTAAATGCATCAGTTTTACTAAAATCAAAGGAGTTTTTAGAAAAACGGCATAAACTGATATAGTACATTTTCGAATTGATTTGAGAATATGAATTAGCAGAATCAAATCCACATTCTATATTGACTTTGTAATAATGATTTTATGTATTTAAATATAATTTGAAAGAAACTGTGTGGAAGAGCAGTATTACTTACATAATATCGAAAAGAAAAGAAATGTATTAATTCGAATTAGACTATTCATGAATCCACCTAAATGATATTTGGATTTGTTAATAGATGAAATGATAAAAATTGAATTATGAACCTTTTGATTTTTTTTATTTAGCATAAAACACATCTGCTGATTCAACAAGCATCTTGTTAAATTTTGTGAACCCATAAAAATTGATTACACGCTTTAAAGTTAAAGTAAACTTAAATAATAATAAAACAAGCGGAACAAATGATTCGTTAGAACATCAATTCCCCAATTAAAGAGGAGGCAAACAGCGCGCGCGTTATTCCTTGTAGCTTGCAATACACAGTGAGCAACGGGGTAGAAGGGGGGGGGGCGCTGAGGAGAAAGGAGCAAGAGCAAAAAAGAGGAAACGCTCGCGCGCGGCAGGCGAGAGGAGCGGTTAATAAAGCTTGCGCCTTAGCACATAATGCCTCAAATACCTGAAAACGGTATACGCTTTTCAGCGGAGCTCGCGCGCGCGCACGAGAAAGAGCGGGGGTGGCGGCAGCGTCGGTGAATACTGGTCTTTTTCTTTTACCGACGGCCCACTTAACTGGATCGTTATTCCACAGGTGTTTGGCATTTCCGTAAGCGATAAAAGCGACCCCGTGCGCCGACTTCCTACCCTTTTTCTCTCTCTCTCTCTCTCTCTCTCTCTTTCGCTCGCTTTCTCGCTCGCTCCTCCACACCACCCTCGGCCGATCACTTACAGCCGAGGGAACGAAAGAGCGCGAACGCGCGGAGAAAGAGGAGAAGGAGAGAACGCGCTCTCGCGCCGGCAGCGCTTTCGTCTTTTTCTTTTTACGATTAAATCGTTCGGCCCGAGGACTGCAAACGTACACGCGCGCTCGCTGAGGAAACGCGCACGTCCCAGTATAGCAGCGCTGCGCGCGCGCAGCAACGATGCAGTTTGCGGAATGTAAACACACAAGTTTTCTGCCTTGATTTTCCTCTTTGAATTTGCAGCGCACACGCGGCCGAGCAACGAAAATGGGGGAACAGCGTGAAATGAAATCTGAATATTCGATTGGGAACGAGAGAGATAGAGCGAAGAACGCCGAGAGAACTGTAATCAAAATCTCCGCGTAAATAATAATAAAAAAAATACGCGCGTGTGTGCTTTATGCCGAATGCTTTCTCGCTGTCGTTTTTATGAATATAGTTTAATTAGTTTGAGGCTCGAATTTTTTTTCCCCGGAAAAATTCAGCTGATAGAATCTGTAATTGTTTTTTTTCTCGCGCGCCCGCCCACGTCTGTGCCACCCGTGGCCAACGCTATATTTTACGCCGAAAAAATGTTTATAAACATTCGTAATATAAAAGTTTGGGAGGGTGATGGGTTATTATTAGAGTCTGAACGAAAAATTACCGATAAGGTATCTTAATTAAAATCGTAGGGGATACAGCAGAGAATCAAAAATATTTTTCGTACGATTAGAAACAACGTCAAATAGTAATAACACAGAAAACGTTGTAGTTGAACAATTATTTTTACGTAACGATTAACTTAAAATTGACGGGATGATGATTTTAATGTACTAAATTTATGAGTACTAATTAGTAGTAAAAATAAGTAGTAAATAAAGTAAGGCAAATTCACGAAAAAAGTTGTTAAATCAAAAAAAAATGCCAACGACCCTTAAAGAAGAGAGAAATTTAACCTTCAAACGGTTTCAATCATCATAATGATCTCGGGCAGGCCGCTTGAACTCAATAAAAGCCGGTGTATATTGAACTCTCACAGGCGCGCTCGGAATAATAAACAAAAATTTATCACTACAGCGAGAGTCATGGGCTCGCGGCGCGAGATCATCGCGCCCGAAATTTCATTATTTTCAATTTTCACGGGCGCGTTGTTCCCCCTTAAAATCCTTCGTCAAATATTTGATCAGCGATATCGCACTTTATATAACGCCCCCGCGTCGGCCCCTACCGCGCGCGCACTGCACACGTACCGTCAGTTTCCCCTCGTGTGCGCGCTCGCGTCATCAAAAAGTGAAATACCGCTGGCCGGTCGATGACGATACTATATAGCATATATATACAGAGAGAGAGCAGATGCAACAGCCTGCGAGCGTACTACGTATACGCACGTGCTCGGCACGCGCGAGTCATCGAATTGTGTCGATGATGATGACACAGAGAGAGAGCGAGAGTGACAGAGTGGGAGAGTTTGAGCGCGAAAAAGGTAAAGGTCCGGGCTCCTGAAAAGAGTCACGCCCGAACCAATCTGACTGCGGGGCGGCTTGTCTGTATAAAAAGAAAGAGATAGAGCGAGATCGGGTTTGGGGGAGGTGGGGGTGGGAAAGGCCGTTCGTACCTACATATAGATACACGTTCAGGGGGGGGGGGGAGGCATCGGACGGCGGGCTCTAACAAATCGATAAAAACGCATCCCAGGCCAGCGGCGGCGGCGGCGGCAGCGGCGGCGCCAGCCAGAAAAAGAGGGAGGATATATGTGTGTTCGCGGGGTGGCGAGCGCGAGCGCGCCGGCGAGAGGAAAAAAACGCGAGAGCGCGAGGGGTTAATGCGCCGATCATGTCATATCGGGACGCGCCCGCGCCCGCGCGCGAGTTAAACGAATACATATCGGGCTTTCTGTATTTTCTCTCTTCTGACTAGCGCACCCGCACCACTCCCCCTACCCTCCAGCCAACGGGTTTTCATCTCTCACAATATCTCTATATGTATACCCGTGTGTGTGTGTGCCTGTGTGTTGTATCATCATTTCGTCATTTTCAGACAGGTGTAGATTACTCGATTTTTATTATTGGCTGCTCGAGAAAAAGTTGCCGCGCGGCTGGAGGATAAACCGCAATTTTTTTCGGGAAATTTCCTCGAAAGTTCAGGTTTTGTGTGTCGGAGAATTATTGGAAGGATTCTGATGAAATTTTCGTTTTTCCTACGTTCACGCGGAATTCGTAGGAATAAAAAGTTCGTGTTTCTATAGCATGAAAATTTATATTTTTGTCTTCGACGAAAAATAAACAATTTCCAAAAAAAAAACATAATCTTTGCTAAAGCAATTATTATTTTATAGTACAATTTTATTTTATATGTAATCGAAATTAATAAAATTAAGCACTATGTTTACACTTATTTAATCTAAAATCTCTTATCCTGTTAAACATATTTTAAAAACCTTGAGCTTACTTTAGTATACTTAAATTGTATAGGTAGAAATTTTATTAATAAAAAAATGTATACTGTTCGTTTCATATTTAATATTTGTATTTATCATTTATTTTTATACATTTGACGTGGATGCCCAGTTCATTTAAAATTAAATATAATTAATTTTCATACAGTAATTATGGAAGATTAATTCTTTTTATAAAAGCTCAACACATTTGGTATTGATTCTCTGAAAATTATTACAAATCAAAACATTTCGTAGAAATGATATTGTCAAATTATATATTCCAATTCAAATTTGTTCAATAATCGTTAATTCTAAATCATTAAAACACCTTAAAATTTCAACGTCATCATCCTTAAATTCCATCACTAATACCGAAAAATCCTATCCCCGCAAGATCCATAACCAGGCGAGAAAAGGCAATAGGAAAAAAGTTGGTCAAACAAGCCATAAAAGTAGCTCAAATCAAAGTCTCAAACAGCCTCACCCCCCGCCTCTTAACTCTCAGCTCGCGCGCTCGGTGCGAACCAGAGCGTTTCATCTAGTCATCTTCATCCTCTTCCGTTCTCTCTTTCTCACTCCCCCTCTGAATTGCGGACTGCCACCTGTTTCCTCGGCAGAGCTAGCGCTCGCGCTCGGATTCCGGCGCTGCTGCCTCAATAAGAGCGAGCCACGCTCGGGGCAAAGAAAAAAAGCTCTCCGCTCGTTTTCTCACCCTCCCCCCCCCCCCACCCTCGCAGCTCGCCTGCGGCGCTTCGCAAAGGAAGCATTCACGGCTGCAGCTTTTCTCGATTTCTCGCACTATTACCGATCCTTCTCTTTATTTCAGCTCTCTCGGCCTGTGTAATGATATTTCCATCCAATTCAGTATCTCCGCGCTAGCTGCGTTGCGATAGCAGCAGCCGCAGCAGCAGCAGCAGAGCGGGAGCTGCTCCGGTGGTGGGGGTAGCTCGAGCTGACCGCCGATGCAGTTCTCCATCTCGCTCGCGAGCCGGATTTTTTTCCTCTGCAGCGAGAGCGCGCGTATGCGTGTATATAGCTTCCTTCGCGCTTTTTTCCTCTCTCCGGCTGCAGGTCGGACAAAGACGGAGAGAGAGAGAGAGAGTGCAGCCGCGTGCAGGCTGCTGCTGCTGCAGCGCACAGAGTGTATTGCCCCCACCCCTTTGCAATCCGTGGGTGAGGCGCGCGCGCTCGAGCGCGGGGTGAGGAGGAGGAGGAGGAGGTGGAGGAGGAGGTGGAGGGAGGGAGAGGGAGGCAGCTCGCGCGCGCGCGGATGGGTGGCACGTCGCTCACTACGTCATCTGTCCCCTCGACCAATCGACGTGCGGCGCGCATTTTTCCCCGCATCAGAACGAAAAAAAGGGAGGACAAAAAAGTGCGCGAGCGGCATTACCCCTGTTGCCGCGGACCAATCGCCATACGTAAAGAGGCATTTTTTATGGGCGCCGCCGCCGCCACCGCCGCTCTCTCTCTCTCTCTCTCGCTCGTTGCATATATAGCCGCCTGCTGCCTCTCTGCGCGCGCCCGCTCTCTTTAACTCGCTCTCTCTCTCTCGCCCGCTAACTCTTTCACTCGTATATCTCGCTCGCTCGCTCTCGGTTTGTGTGATAAAAATTGACCTAAGTTTTTTTTTGCACGCGCGCCCCCGTACCGCCCGGCTATAACTGCCTAACATTAAAAAAGATGGCCTGTGTACGCGCCTCTCTCCTCCCCCCTCCCTCCCTTCTCTCTATCGCCGGGGTGTGCATGAAAGGGGGAAGGGGGAGGAGGACAGCATAACTGCTGCTAGAGTGAAACCCTTTCCTCTCTCGAGCCCTTCGGCCTCGCACACGCTGGCCCTTCGTTTTTCACCACCCCCCCCCCCCCCCGCCTGTTCCCCCCCCCCCCCCCCCCCCCCCCCGCGAACGCACTGACGCGCCTCTGCGCGCGCGGTGCGGCAATGGGTGTTGGCGAATGTGCAGGCGCCGCGGGATGAGAGGCCTCTTTTTCGCGTCTAGGGCCGATAGTGACGTTGCATCTGCAAACTGATGACTGACGTCGAGCGAATGATCGAGTGCTGATGCTAGCTTCGGTCCTCAAGTAGCATAGAGGTTCAACGTTTTTTTTTTTTTTTTTGCTTGACTCTGCGAATGTGGGTGTGAATTGCGAGAGGAAAAGCCGAGGATGGAATTTATAACAACGGCTTGAGGGCTGTTGGCTCGTCGGAGTCTTATTTTCGGATGTCCAATGTTTTCGATAAAAATTTCATTGGCTTTTGTTGGCTCGCGGCTATTCTTGGGATGTGTTACTGTTGATTAAGTAAGCTGCTTTGGCGTTTGTTCGAATAATCAGCATTTTATCTGATGATAAAAAGTTTTATCAAAAAGCAAATGATATTTTTATTAAAAAACTTCGAATAATTTCGCCGACAAGCAGTATCATTTGCAGTAAATAACACTTTAAAAATTTGTGATGAAATTGCTTACTAAATTTGTAATTTAAAAAAAATTTAATCTTTTTAGTTTACTATTATAAATTTTAAAATTTTTGATAGACACTTTAGAAAATCACGTTAAATAAATTGATCTCAAAATACTTTTTTATAAGGTAAAATTTTTTTTTTTACATAAGCTGATAATGTTTTATTTGAAAATTTAATATTAACGAATCTTGGTGATTTTCTATCAGTCACCAAAGTGTCTTTTGTCTGTACCGAGTTATGAGACTAAAG
>JAPYZA010005905.1:0-11654 GCA_030522685.1 Eupelmus azureus | reverse complement strand
TTTTTTTTTGTATATATAATATGCGCACGCGCGCCCGTGACGCCAACAACGTGTGCACATATGTATATATTGTAGAGAAACGAAAAAGATAAAAAAAAGGGGGAAAAACGAATACCCACTTACCACCACATTAGCTCCCCTTGTCGGAGTGCTAAGCTAAGGGCGATGGACTTGTGGAGGGTGGGAGAAAATTTTCGCCCGCAAAAGTTCCTGTTGTGCGTTTCCTCGACACACGCAGGCGTATACACGCAATTTTCCTTTATTTTAACCATGGGGATCGGTGAGAAATTATAAAAAATGCTGCATTTTATTAATTTTTACGTTATTGTTTATTTTATTCTTGTTACTTTTATCATTCATCATAAAATTTGTTTATTATTTTGATGTAGCAATTTTTTATTGTTTCTTACAATGCAAATACAGCCCACTTTAATTTATAGAAGTAGATAGTTATTTTAAGTAGCTTTAGATTATTTATTCATTTATTTATCAGTATTAAAAATCGAAGTAGTTTAGTTCTCTGAAAACAGTACTTTCCGACTTTACCGTTAAAGCAAATCGCCTTTCATTTATCGTTTCATATAAAAACATAGTCACCGTCATCCTTCTAACATTATAGGCTATTTGATGCAACTTTTACCAACCTAAAGCCATTTTTCTTCAATCTGGCTTCATTGTCATCCTTTTATAGCCTTTACCATGACATATTTGCGAAATCAATGACTCTATGGTATCTAGTGAACTGCATATGAAACGAAAAAGTATCATTACTGTTTTCTTATTATTTAAATTATCTTACAAAAAAAAAAATAGACATTAAACCTCCTTAATTTAATAGTTATAGCCTCCGATTTAGTAATTATAGGATTTCAATATTGATTATACTGGAAAAAATTAAGAAAATTTTATGATTGTATTTTTTGGAAGGACTCATAACTTGTTGGTAGTGTTTTTAAGCTTTATAAAAATGATTAAAGAGTGATTTGCTAAAAACGGAAAAAGTCGAAAAGGACTGTGACCGATCCCCAAATAGAGATCAAGTCCAAGTTTGATGAAAAATCAATATTCACACAAGCTTGTCAGTGATTATTTGGGGTAGCTTGTCTAGGCAATAAGGCTTATTGATATTTGTATGATAAGAAAATGAAAATATGAAAAGAAAAAAAAATATGAGATGAGAAGCTCGAGGCCTCGAGCGGCGTGGTTCTAACGTGGTTCTAACTTGGTTGATGGTTTTTGCCCTGGCCCCGCCCCGACCCCGGTGCCGGTTGCCCCCTCCACCACCACCACCACCACCATGGCTTTGTCGATTGTGTGCCCCGGCCCTGAATACTGGATGAAAAACTCTCGACCACCACACACCTTCTGCCTCTTCTTCGTGCGCGATGTGATACGTGCGAACACGGAATCTGAACGTGGGGACCTCGCACACAACTGCCCACCACCACCGAACGACCAATCGACCACCATGATCGCCAATGAACAAATGAATACCACCACCAACTGTATCCACGGCTGTGTACCGCCCAACAGTACAAAGCCTCAATCACTGTACCCGATTGTTACGGACCCGAACGGTAATACCAATACACCACTACTTAATGTTTCTAATTCTCTCTTTCTTTCTTTTATCTACTTTCTCTTTCTCTCTCTATCTCTCACTCTTTTCTTTCTCTCTCTCTCTTTCTCTCTCTCTCTCTCTCTCTCTCTCTCTCTCTCTCTCTCTCTCTCTCTCTTTCTTTTTATACCTCATTATTTTTTACTTTCATACCTTTTTTTATTACATACTTTAATTTATTCATTTCATTTTGTCTTTAATTGCGATACTCTCGTTTACGGCGTCATAATTCTATTTTGATTATCGTAATCATTTAATATATTTTTTTATTTATTTATTTTTTTTCATTCAAGTCAGTTACGTTCAAATCTATCTCTAATGGAAGTCACATGAGCTTAATTTGTTTAGCTGTAAAATATTTTGAGATCGAAAAATTTCCATTAGAGAATGTTTTTATCTTTTTTTTCATATTTTTTTTCCTCTTTTGGACTCACTTTTCTCTCTTTCTTTGTCTATCAATTATGTCAATTCATTCGGCCCAATCACCCACCCGACAATATTTGTCGAATTTTGTTGGATTATATTTTTGCAGTTCATCAGCAATTTTTCAAATCTTAACATCTAAATCAAAATGTTTGAGAAAAGCATATCTCTTGTCTCGTTTAATGCATCTTGATCACATCATCTTCAAAAATGTCAAGGACTTACATACTTCGGAAAAGATGTTTCTGAAAGCCCGTAAGAGATTACGTTGCCTTACTAGAAAAACGTGGCTCATTAATACTATTTGTATTACCATACCGAGTGATACCTACATTTCAGAAACAATAATGACCACATTATTTATATACTCGAAATCCATTGTATTCGAATCTCATTGAACTAGAAACAACCACTTCTGATAAACTATTCAAACTCTCTCTAGGTTGCAAAAAGAACGAACAAAAAAAGAGGGAAGAATAAAACCACAGTGTTGCCATAGTTCTAAGAAATTGGCAATGGTTTTTTAATGTCCTAGTGCTATTTTCTACTTTGATACCTTTTTCGCTCGACCTCAGCTCGCCACGAACCCTTCACTCGTCCTGTGGCCAACTTTGTCTTCGATGAATTGTTTTTTTTTTTATTTAAGTAAAAGTTTGTAATAAGACTTTTTTACTTCTTTTCTTTGAGAAATGACATTATGATTTATAGAAAGGTAGTTTCTTCGATTCGACTTTGACATTGTATTCGATCTCACTAATTGCAACTCTATTTCATTTTTTAGTTTTCGTGACCTGAAGAAAATATTATTCGGTCCTTTTAATGCTCGTTTATTGGTTTATGACTTCTTTATAATATTCTGCTATAAATCATTAATGCAAACTACCAAGGATAAGTGTCAACGATTTATAAAATCATGGAAAGAGATCAGGTATTAATTTGAATCGGAATTTAAAATAACCTAAAGGGTAATAGATTTTAATTATGTTTCTTTGTTACATTTAATATTTACTTTTATTACTCAAAAGCAATTAAATTGTAAATTATAATTTTATAATTTATCGAATGTAAAATTTAGGCTAAAAGATGCTCTTCATGATTTCCCAATAAAAATTTTTTCTCTCCATCAAAAAGTCAAACAAGAGTCCCTGTATGTCTATAATATGGGTGGCTGCCGCTTATTTTTGTGTTTAATTCTAGGGAGCAGTAGTGAACTAACCTTTTTTTATAAAAGGAATATAACAGCGAGTTCAAACTACGGAAACTAAATGTTATAACGATTTCATGATTAAATGAACGTCGCTTGTTATTCACATAAAAGGGTCGATTGGTGAATGGATAATTTTAAGATATAAGGAATCAACGATAATATAATATAAAAGTTGAATATAAACCAAAATAATGCAGATTCATTTATTTATCAAAATTGCACATTCAATAATTGTATAATTAAAAAAAAGAATAGAATATTAAACACTAAGTCTTTATCTATAATAAATTTTGAATAAAAGATGTATCTGCATACCACTTATTATGATATCTGAAGGATTTTTTCAGACACCCCATGGCTACGGCATCGATAAATTAATTAAAAATCTAAAGAGAGGTAGTAAGCATTCCCCTATCAACTAATGAATTGTCTCCTAGTAAAAAAGAAACATTCGAGGCTCTTCACTAGCCCATCAAAGCGGCTAAAAAGATTGCCCACATTAGCTAAATAAGTTCTATACGAATTTGCCTAATTATTAAGTAAGACCATTACAATCCTTTATAATTGTGAGTAAATTTATTGACATCCTATTCATTATATCAGAGTAACTGCTAGATTAGTTTTTTTATAATATAAAAATCTCTTAGTATTGTTTATGATCTAACCGTAAACGGAGCCGCTTTAAAGTCATTGCCTGTTTAATATACTTTATGCCGGTTAATATAAAAAGTTATTTTTCCTTCTTGTTTAAATGCACACAAACAAATTAATATATAAATATTTATATACCTAATCGGAATTATTTACAATTTTTTTTGGCGTAATTACGATATTTGCTCAGATTCAGTATTCACCCCTTCTATATATGACAAATTAATATTTAACGAGCCTGCATAACTTGCTGAGTTTTCTGATTTTAGGATCCTGACTATCAGCTCGGACCTGGAAACTGTTATGACGATCCTAGGTGACTTAGTACCTAAACTAGAAGAGGTGAGCAAACGTTATTTTTATTCAAAAAGAGAAATAATAAAATTAATAAAGAATTTTTTTTCTCCATATTTTATCTAAATTTAAAAAAGTTAAAAATTATGCAAAATACATTTTTAATTTGCCACTAATTAAAAAAAAGTGAAACCAAGTATTTTACGAAAATTTTTTTCTCGCGTAATTTTTACTCTTTCAGTTTAGATAATTTTTGTAATATTTCAAGTCTAATAAATATATTTATTTAATTTGAATATTTTTACATTAACAAACTATGAAAGTGAGCTTATTAATTCAATTATGTAATAAAGTTTAATGCTGTTTTATCTGCTAGTTTGTTCAATGCTTATTTTTTTATTTTATTAAAATCCAAAAGAATGACGTTGCTTTTTATTAATTTTATCTGATTTTCTAATAGCACCAATGAATGTACCTAATATGAAAAATTTAAACTTGATATATTTCACAAATATTTTTTGCATTCTTAGGTTGTAATTATATAATTTCCATATAAGCCGTTTTGTATTTGAAGTATTTATATCTTTACATCTGCTGAAATTTTGCACAGTATATTTCTTACGTTTTAAAAAACGATTTGACAATAAAATAAATAAAAAAAAATCTTTATCAATTAAGTAATAAAAATTATTGTGACAAGTCAAGAATAAAACACCAATTATTTTATTATTAATGGATATTTTTTATCTCCTTGAAGTTTTTTCTTGAATTAAGCAAAAAATCACTTATAGAATACTAAATCAGTCGTATTTTTGCACCGTTCCAGAATAACGCGAAGAATGGAAATGATAACGAGATCGATCTGCGCATGCTCGTCCACCAGAGTCAGGCGGGTTGCGTCATCGGTAAGGGAGGTCTTAAGATCAAGGAACTGCGCGAGGTGAGTTTCATATTTCTCTTATATACATATATATTTTTTTCCGATTTCCGTCGAGTCCTCCTTTTTCGCGCGTACTACTTTATTTACGCTGATAGAATCGCTCGTATTTCTTCTAGTGCTATCAAAATGAATAGGCAAACGTACATCATTCGATGTTTAAATTGACAGACGAGTGATTTTATAGATTTTGCTGAAAAGCAAAATTATTCAATTCATGAAAGTTTATGAATTCAAAAGGGGTAAAATATTTTTCCACATACTAGTGAACACAAAACAAATATTAATTTAAAATTGAAAATTTGTTTACATTTACATGAGTCAATTTTATTAATTATTGATTATAGTAAAACGATACATTTGCTTAACAAATGAAAACAAGATTGAAATCAGTACAACAACCATAGTCATACGCACCCTGAAGCCGTAAATACAATCCGGCGTTCAAAAAATTTTAATTTCTACACTTAGCAGTCGGAAACGCACCCGGCGAACTGCCTGTATACGCGTTTCCTCTCTCTTCGATCCTCAAAACTTTACGACTTGCGCGTTTTTCTTGAGCGCACGCGAATTCAGAGGGGGAGGGTAAGGTGTAAGTACCTCGCGTATTGCGTGTACAGTTCCGGTTTACTACCGCGCTGGAGGAGAAGGAGAAAGAGAGAGAGAGAAGAACAAGACCCGGGAGCCTCGTAAATCCACAAGTTAGCGGAACCGAAAGTTTCGCGTCGCGGCGCCCGACGAACGAAAAAACAAACGCCTTCCACGGACGCTTCTTCCTTCGTTCGCTTTATTGGCGCGGCGATTTTTCAAAAATTAAGTTTGGACCCCCTCCCTCGGCCGCCGGAGGCTATAAAGTTCTGACTAAGAAAAATGAGTGTTAGAAGGATATTTTTAGACTTATCTTATTGTTAGTTTTGTTGAAGCTTGTTTTTTCTTGTAATTGTTAGGATATAATTGATAAATTTAAATGCTCCGATTATTTTTTAAAATATTAAAACTGACATGAATACCTTCCGGCTTACAACAAAAAAATGGAAGACTTTTCATATTGAAGAATTGAAATAAATCTTTGTCGCAAATATGTTAAACAAAAGTAAGCTAAAAAAAGAAATAATAATCTACATTAATTCCAGCACAATAAACAGCTCGCGTGAATTCCTTAATACGGAATTTCGCACGCAGTTGCGTGAACGCAAAAAGGTTTCCTTACTGCACTGAATTGACGAAAAAGGCTAAAAAGCGCCGGGTGACATATAAAAGCTCGCGGAGACGTGGCACTGCCACTCAGCGACGTCGCCAAGTCACGTTATATTTTGAATCAGAGCCGCGCGCGAAGAATGCCTCTTATTGATTTTCGCCAGTGGCAGCGCTCGCGGCGTTTTTAAGCTGCTTTTAGGTTGATTTTATACGATGATTCATTTGACGCATATTACGGGATCTTAGGCTTCATGAATTGCTGAACATTCTATCTAATTATTCTAAAAATCGATAAAGCCAGAAAAAATAAAGATACAACAAAAGAAAAAATAAAGGAACTAAAGCATAAATAAAATGAAAAACGCCGGGCAACCCACGAAGAGTCGGCAAACTTTTTTTCCATAGCAAGTCTCGCTTATTTTGTTTTTACACATCCAGCATTCGTCTTCGTCGGCGGGAGGAAGCCCGCTCGCCGAGAGTCGACCCCCCGCCAAGGGTAGGGCTGCGTCGCCCGACCGCCGATCAGCCGTGAAATCCGGTTAGGAAGGCGCGCACGCGGGCAAAATCGTCATCGAGCGCACGCGTACCTACCCTATCCTCTGCTCGTTTTCTCTCGTCTTCACGCGTGGAAGCAAGAAGCTCGCTAAAATTTATGAGGGTAAATGCGCTCGAGTTTTGCCGGGGGGGGGGGTTACGGGCTCCGCTTGAGCCTGGAAAAGTTTTCTTGTTTCTGAGTTTAACGAAAGATTTGTCTTTGAATAAAAGATATGGTGAATTCTTTTTGATAGAATAAAAAGATACTTTTACGGATAAGTAATTTTTATTACTAGTATAAAATTTTCTTAAAACAAAAATTGCTTCCTTAGAATTTCTATGAAGTTTCAATAGAATTTTTCAGATTGAATTCATAATGATGAGCATCTCATTTGAATGAGATTCCAATAATGACTTCTTAAAAAAATTATTATGAGAGAATTTATGTTTTAACGAAGAAAGATACTTTAATTCTTTAAATAGTGCAATTAGTATATAATAAAAAAATAATTAATCTTGAAAACATTTCATTTTTCCAAAATTTAATCTTTTTATCATATTAATTAAAGTTATCTATGTTTAAAATTAAAAATAACCATTTTATTTTAAAGTGTACTTTTCATAATAAGTTTTTTAACTTCTGTTTCATTTTTTTATTAAACGATCAAAACATAGAAACAAATGAAACATAAGTAAATGTTTCATTTTAAAAAGAAAACTACAATAATTCATTGAACATTGTAGATAATACACTTTAATGTATACTATAACTATACATTCTACACATACATATCTATAAACACGTCATATCCGATAAACGATAATGCAAATTATCACGTCAACAGCAAGCCCGTAAGCAGTGAGCAAAACCCTTTTTTCCAACACCCTCAACGTCGCCGGCCTCGATAAAATCTCCTCTCTTTTGCTCTGTCTCGCTCTTTTTACATTTCGTCTCGAAGTTCGTACTTCTTACTTCACTTTTTTCGTGGCGCGCGCTCAAATTAATTCCACGAAAGTGAGCCGGATAAACTCACGCACGCAATATCGTCGTCATTAAACGGCCAACTCAAGGCGAGGGAGACAACGACAGCGCTGTCTGTTTTCCCTGTCGACGCTTGTAACTGCTCTCGTTTTCAGACTAATTATCGGCATGTTAATATTAGAACTTTTTTCATGTGCTTATTTACGTTTAAAATTTTATATATATTTTTACTATCTTTTGCTATTCACGCCAACAATTGTTCATTTTTATTTCATTTATTATTTTCTGTATATGTTGGTTATTTATGGAGAGTCGATAAGGTAGAAAACGTGGCGTATATTTCCGATCATTCCAGCATTTCCAAAAAATTCCTGTGATAATGTAGCGAACTGCAGTCGGTAACTCAAAGTTATTAAGGATAAAGTTATATATAATAAAATAAAACTTCGCGCATTCTTTTTGTAAATATTTGTTATTATATACTATAATATTCTTGATATTTTACGCAATAATAATATAAATTAGAAGTTTGTAAAATAAAAGATTACATTGTCAGACTTTTTATAAAATTTACAAAAGTAAACTGGGTCAAAATTTCTATTCTTAACAGTGAAGATATCACAGACTAGAAAAATCCAAGAACATATAGTAACATTTACCAATTAGGATGAATTATAAAAATTGAATAAAAAAAAATTATCCAATTAATATTCACTCCCTCGCACACTCATCGTTACAAAAAGCTTCGCCTTTAGTGCAGATGAAACCCGATTCGTATAAAGATTCGACGCACACACACATTTACAAGAAGTTGGTTCAATCAGCCGGTGGCGCTCAGTAATTTCGCCGCGCCGCTCAACCGAAACTCTTGACTGCTTCAAAGCTTTGACTGCTTCGCCCAATCCGAAAACCAAATTCGTTGCGGACTCGCTCATCAGGCTTTGACATCAAATAAAAAATGAGCGCGATATTCGCGTGTAATACGAGTTTTGTGCCGTATTTGCAAATGAAACTTTGCTTGTGTCTTTTTCCTATAAGTGCAGGTCGGCCGTTGAGGTTGATGGAGGCAAGAAAAAGATTGATTACAAATCGTTGTCAGCCGGCGCGCTTTATGGAAACGACTATTTAATTAGTGCGTTCGTGCGACGTCGAGTTCATTAGATGTAAGTAGATCGCGCATTTTTTGTTTATCTAAAAAGTTATGAGAGTTAAACACGCCACAACGTATTTGTTCAAGCGTAGCCGTTTTTTACGAAAACAGCAAGGACCGCGATTACAAATAGAGTATGATTCATTGCTTTGATGCGTCGCTTATCACATTAAACACATTTATTTGGTTGTATTAGGTCTACTTAAAGTCGTACAATACTTGAGCTTTTGCAAAGCTCAAATTAAAAAAACAATGACGATTTAATCTCGGCCTATTGAGTCGTACAATCAATCATTGCCTCCTTAAAGTATTCAATAACTCGAAACTCCCCCCTCCGCTCTTAACCGACTGACCCGAAAAATGGCCTAAAAAACACGTGAGCCCCTCGACAAAAAAGCAGGCCACATCGGGCTTTCGCGCGCAACCCCCAAGAGTCAGGCCCTCCCAGCTCTTTCCTTAGCGGTCTGTACAACAGCTGATCCTCGGCTGACTCCTATAAGAAACTCGCAAACGAACGAACGAATGGCCGAACTCTCTTCGAAAGAATGGCAAAACGAAAACAAAAGCCGATCACCTCGGCAGGGGTAGCAGCCCCCTTAATTTAGCTACCCCCTTTGCGCGCAGGTAGACTCGCGTACACATATCGGCAGCTCGCGATCGTCGTTGAGCCTGTCACGCTCGAGGTGAAAGCGTAATAACAAGCTCGGCGGCGGCGGCGAGCTCACCTCGAATTCTCTGGATATTAATATTACGCACTCGTCGAGGCGACGTCGGTCAGTCGATACATATATGACATGTGCGCCGTCGTTGCCACCGGGGCTAGCCTCTCCGAGTAGCACACCCGTATGGCACGAACAGGTGCTATTGCCGACGCTGCTGCTTCGCCTCGCCTCGCTCTCAGCTATGTGTAACGGACGAGCTCGGCGCTCTCTTTGCCTGTATGTGTGTGCGCAAGAGAGCGAGCAGCTGCCGCGCCAGGTGTGCGCTCGCGTTAGGCTCTCCCTTCGTCTGTCTGTATGTATGCAGGGACTGCTTGCCAGCGCGAGGTTTCTTGAGGCTGCGCTTTTCGGACGTGCAGCCTGCCCGAGGATCTGGCTCGGAGGCTCCAGGAATTTTCGACTGCCGAGCTCTTTCGGCATCTTTAGCCCCTTGCCGGCTTCTTCAAGGACTTGCGAAAACTTGCTTCTGCCGTGGAGTTTCGATTTAGCTGTTCGTCTATTGTTTTTCAGACTTTGCGAGAGCGATTGGCTTGGCGAAATTATGCGCATAGAATCGAGAGAGTTGATTGTAAATTATTATGAGCTGAGATGGCGCCTTCATGTTTAAGCCATAATATTCGCAGAATAACCATGGATTGGGTAACCGAAACAGTGCAGATGACAGGCTATTATGAATCAAGTTACAAAATCGCGATATTTTAAAGCGCGATGATGCAGGGAAAAGCCAGCTTTGTTTTACGAAACATGCTTATGATTTACTCAGTCATTTCGTTTTTGCTAAATCTCGCTGGCTTGTCTGATGCTTTTAGTAGCTTATCATACATTTATCACTTGGATCAATGCTATACCTTGCTGTATATGAACTCTAAAGTGCATTTGCGCAAATAGATAAAATATTAGAAATCGTAAAATACAAGTACTTGAAAGTGAGAGATCAAATTGTTGCTTTTGTAACAATTCTTCAATAATGAAATTGCACAGAAAAGATTATATGTCAAATATGAATTGTTTGTCTTAGGTTCATTCTCTGCGTAAGCTAATATAGTAATAATTACAACAATTTACTTTAGAACTAGGTTAAATTCCTTGCATTTAAAATGCATATTTATGTCTCGATCATTAATATATTTTGAATGAATTTACGGTTCGCAGTTGAGTTAATAAAATAATTGAGTCAGTTGATATTCATTGAACCAACTTGTAAATATCCTTATTAAAACATAAGTGAACGTTTGAAGGAGTTTAATAGTCTCCCTTTTCTATGTCTATATCATTAAGTAGATATTCACGTTTACGCTTGTTAACCTTCACTTCGAAATAAAGTATTTATAAAGAAATAAGTTGCGTAGAATATAACATTAAACATAAAGTATTTGAATAATGCATTAATATTAATATAGCTCAAGGAGCGACGAAAGAACTTGGAAACTGTTGGCGAAGAAAACTGTTTTAAAGATTATGAGATTCTATGAATACACTTTACACAACTTCCATCGTCATTAACAGTTTAAATTTTTATTAGCGTTTTTATAAAAATGTTACTTTTAAAGTGAGTGATAAAGCCTGAAAAGCAACGATAAACAGCAATCATAAAATCTAATAATTCCGAATTAAACGTAAATGAAATCTCCTCAAATTCATTCTTAAAAATAACTTCTTCAATCTACTTCCTGTAGAGCGAAAAATTCAAGGAACGCTCGCCAGTCCCGAGACTATGTACAGCCATCGGGGCGGGTAACCTGCAACAGCAGACCAGCCGAGCAGCAGTTGCAGCCTCTCCTCGTAGTTTTTCGTTTCTTTTCTCAAAGGGCTTTGTTAGACGCTGGCCTCCAGACACTCGCGGCCGGCTGTTGATTCGAGTGCGCACTCGCGCGGGAAAAATTGTGCCGAGTGAGGCGGGAAAAGCGTCTGTTCGCTCGCCGTTCAATTTATCCACGTCACG
>JAPYZA010005904.1:0-17998 GCA_030522685.1 Eupelmus azureus | reverse complement strand
ATTTTTGTCATACTGTTATTCTCATCTACTTAATATAAAATATAGAATGTTAAAACATAAGTTTATTTATATACAAATAAATAATGTACTAAATAAATTATTGATAAGTTGGTCTGTTTCCATAGTCTGTTTCTACTTAAAATGGAGAATTACTGTTCAAATTAAAAATCAATTATTTAAATTTTTTTAGTTACAATTACAGTCTTACAATGATATGTATCTTGAAAGGCAGGAGCTACATCCCTAAAATAATAACATAATAAGCAGGAAGTTATTCATCGTAACAAATGGAGACATTTCACTCTTTAATCTCATAGCTTTCTCTCTCTCTCTCTTTCTCTCACTTCCTCTCTTCCTCTCTCTCTTTTTCGGTTTTCGAGTTCAGTGAGGTGGGGACGAAAAGCTTGCGTACGAACGTATCGACTCTGTCTCTTTCTCTCTTACTCCCTCTTTTTTACTCACACGGCAAATTCAGACATTCATCGGATCTCTCTCTCTTTCTCTCTCAACCCTTGGGTAGTGCTCACTCTGTCTCCTAGCGGGAGAGCAAAAAGGGGAGCCAAGGGGCCGCTCGCTCAAGAGGCGAGAAAGTGTATATACGTACGTGTAACGCGTATAGAGGGGCGACGATTGGTCGTTGCGGTGTCCGTGTGTAATGTATATACCTGTTCTTTCTTCCTCTCTCTCTCGCTTAGTCATTTAATTAGGAACCGCTGTAGGCCCCCGAGGGACGCTAAAGTCGACGTGCGGTCTTTACGATTCGTTGAGAAGGAGAAAGGGAGAAAAGTCTTTATTAGCGCTAGTATTGGAGGGGTTGCGAACGTGAACGGAGAAAAACTGGAATGCGACTCTAAGGTTTTGCGGAGATTTGTGACTGGCTGATTGAAACCTTAATCTGTTGAGCGATTTCATCTGATTAAAAATGTGCTAATTTTTTAAAATAGTATAATGAGAATCTTTAGTGATTTTATGTATACTAATTTATAACAAGATATCAGCCGATTTTAATCGTACTCAATATTCAAATTATAAATAAAAATATTTTTAAACCAGATAAGTGCATTTTTAAATTGTACAATTTTTAAATTAGAATAATATTAAATTAACTAAAAGAGTTCTTAATTGAGAAAAAATTAATTTAAGTAAACTCAAGGAAATGAAAAGTATGTTCTTAGAGAATTTAAGGATAAAATTTGCAATCAATTAGGATGAAAATGATCATATTGATCGGATCTTAAGAATCAATTACAAAAGTTTAATTATAATATTTATAGATGAACACAGCCATTATCATATAGTTATAAGACTTCAAACGTTTGTACAACACAATACTCACCTAAATAAAAGAAAAACAGCATGAACTTTCAAATTGCCAAAAATATATATTAAGGATAAGTTAGCTCCTCACACGCCAAAAGAGAAGCCTTTCTAAAATACATAGTGGAAACAGACTAAGCAGGTTGAGGATTCAACCTAAACCGCGAGAAACTAACAATGCTGGCGCACAAATTATAAAAGTCCCAAAATAACCGCGGTGTAGAGTTAAGTTGCCTGCGGTAAATATTTCGTCGAGCGCAGTACAACGTGAGGAGAATAGTTTTGAGGGTACACGCGCAGGAATTTCCAGATGGGTGATTAAATGTTGCTACCTGAATTTACGCCAGTATTTTAGGGTATTTACGTGACATTTAGTGGATCTACGCTTTGTTTGGTTTTTTTTATTTTGATTTCTTATGCTGAAAGTATAACTCAATAAAAGCGATAAATAAATACGCTTGTACTTAAGTGCTTTTTTTAAAGTATTTATTAAACGTATTGTAGTATTTTTAGTAATTTTTATATATGATTTCCAGAGAAACATATTAAATTAATTTTTTATTGAATTTTGATTTGAATTTTTATTTAATTTTGACAAACTCATATCGTGACGCGATAAAAAATCCAAGCGACATTCAAATTTCAAATTCATTCTGAATTTTCAAATTTTTATTGCGTTGATAAAGCTATGATTCAATTTTGTTTTCCTCTTTATTCATTCCGATCTCTTCTGCAAATTTTCAATCCCTACTTTATTTTTTGTCTCAAAAACAAACAATAAAAGTTGAATTTTTACGGAGAGTCTCTGGAATTTGATCCTGTTTTTACTCGATACCATCGGTTTGTCAACTCGTTCGGTCAGCTTTTCGGCTATTGTACTTTTTTCCATCGCCGAACGCTCTATATCCGAAGTGTCAACATACTAACAAACACTGAAGGAGAGCGTCCGCGATTTCGAAAAAACAAAGTCTTTGGGAAACTATTTTTTTCGTGACAATTTCACTCGCTTTCGTTTGCGTGAGCAGAGAAGCGCCATACTGTGGAGTGCAAAGCACGTTCTAAACTAGGAGCTGTCAAATTGAATGAATAAAAACGTATTCGTTGTTTACTTTTTCAAACTATAGAAAAATATAAAACATCCTTTATTTTTTATTTATGTTTTTAAAACAATAGATTAAAGTTTAAAAATAGCAAATTTTTTTGAATAGTGCGAAAGTTAATTAAAATTTTGTGAAATAAAATTCGTACAAAATACAAAACTTTTAACCTTGTACAAATTTGAAATATTCTCACCGGATTTTTGCTAATTATTATCTACATTTTTTGCTTAATGAAAGACCAAGCTTGTCGTGTATTTTTAAGTATATATTTTTTTAATTGATGGTAATTGCCTACTTGCTTAATAAGAATACTAGACGAGAAATTTAAATTTTAATTGAACTTTTATACCTTGTTAACCGACATCTTGGCCAAGTGCCGGAACAGTAGCTCGGTCAGTCTGCGAAGTTATGCAGCGTTCTTTGCGGCTAATATTTAGATATTCTGAATGTTTACCAAATTCAAAGCAAAAATGGAATTGTAATTTTGAAATTTTCACTAAAAGATTTGCCCACGATTTTCTTTATTAACATTCAAGAATTAATGCAACTCTCACCTATAAAACAAAACTGTTACAAAGCGAATCAGCCGAGCCCAGGCGAATCAGTGAAAGTTATATTTCCGCCCGAGAAGAGGAAGGCGTACGTAGGAAACCCTTCGTCGCGCGCGAGCTCATGTTTTTGTCGTTGCTTGCGGGGAATGCCAGGACTGCACATTCACGTATATATCTCAGGCCGCTCGTAGCCTGCAAAAGTTTCTAAAAACTTTTCTAGCGAGGGCCAAACGACAGCCAGCGCGTATATGCCTCTGCACGCTGGATCGGCGGCGGTATTAGTTATGGCTGGGTTTCACGGGATGGGCGGAAAAAGAGCGAATCGCAAAGTAGCGGCGCTCGCGCTCAGGTCGCGGAATTGCGTCGCTGGGAAAACTCATTCTTTCAACTGGTTTTTCAGCTAGTCCTTTTTTTCGGGGGGGTGGTAGACCCGGAAAATCTCGTGCTCCTCTCTTTTTAAACTTCGGTCTGCCCCATCTTTTTTTTTCACCCCCTTCCTTTCCGCCTACATCCACCTCTTTTTCTGTATAACCGTTGCGTTTCTTTTTTTGTGCGTGTGCGCTCTTTTGCAGCTGCCACGTCTTTTTGTACGTCGGAGGTTTCGCGACTGGGTAAAAATTATCGTGGGCACGTTCTCTTTTTCCCCTTTGTCGCTCTCGTTTTAGAGCATCGTGCCGCCGGGTGGATATGTAGAGTTACATTTCCAACGCTTATTCTTGATTTAGTGACCCAGGCCGAGTTTACGGAAAAAGTCGTCTTTCTGTTACGTATTCGAGCTTTTCTGCTTAATGTTACTTTGATCGCGCGAATATAAAATTGTCATTGTTTACGTAAACAGATGGAGATTTTGGTGATATAAATGCTTTGTAATTGAACCGCACCTGTGATAGTAAAATTAGATTTTACTAAGATTTTTTAAAAATATTTAAAAATTTGTTTTCATAAAAAACAATCTCTTATTTAAATAAATCAGCATTATTTATTATATTATAATACGATTTTTACTGACTTTGATTTTGTAGAAAATTTATAAGTATTTGTTTTTGTTTCAGGTGAGTTCCAGTATCTTAAAAGTTTTCTTATTGTAAAATTATGTAAGTCAATTCCATATTTCTAATCAAGAGTTCTCAATTTCGCAGTAAGTGTATAAAAAAGAAAAACTGAATTGATATTCGAAATTTATTTTCAAAAACACCGTTTTAAAAATCATATAACATTTAGTTATTTTACTAAAAGTCATTTTAATTAAGTAGACATTTAATTAGTTAAGGCTAATTTTGGAATTTTTGTTAGGTCCCATCGAGACCCTAGTAATGCCCTATAATTATATTAATAATAAGGAGATTTGTTTAAATTCTAAATACCTATTTAGATTTCAATCCGGGTATAAGTATTTCTTAATTTATCAAATGAAATTACTAAGAAACTAAGTGATTTAGCTATCATCTTCGTTGATTGCCTCTTCCAACAACTAGTGGCATTGCTTATCATACATATCTCCTGTGAAACTCGTCCAACACTCGATTAATTAAAGCGAATTGCATTAACAGCGAATCCCATCACGGATAGAAAGCTAACGACGTATCTAGCGTCTCGAATTTACAAGTCAAGATACGACGTAAAGCTCGCCGCGTGCGACTCAAAAAGGGACGGCGGCGGTGTGAATCGGATATGCGCGCTGCAGTCGTAGAATCTAAACCGGACCGAATGAAAGGCGACGGCTACTACTCGGGCTCAAGCGCTTTCGGCATAGGGACTAGACACCCCCTCTCATGTATATATGTGTAGTTCGAAACGACTAGATGGAGTAAGCCACGTTTGATGCGGCCTGCTCGGAAACACTATATTCTCGGCTAGAGGAGGATAAGGATGGGGTCAAAGCTACTTTGAAGACACGTACGTGAATACGCGTCGCTACGCGGCTTCGGTGTGATTTGGAGGCTATTTTGGCATTTGCCGAACGCGCGGACGCGTGGGGGAGTGCGGAACACGATTGTTGCATTATTCGAAAACCGCGGCTTTCGAACTTGCGGTGAGGACGTATACATGTATCTTTAATCTATCAAGGGGTTAAGCTAGAGGTGAAAAAAGGTTCGAGGATTTGTTGGAAGCTTTGCAGAGATTTTCGCCTTTTTTTTTAGAGAACGTGAGTCCGTCGGTCGCCCGTTGGTTTAGTCGTTTTTGTGGTTTTGAGAGTATCAGGATTGAACAGCTACTCAGAGTCGATTCAGTTTTAAAGAACCGTTTGAATTAACTAAACTGCATGCGATTATTTTAAGCATTTAAAAGAAGTGGTTTTGAATAAAACATTGTTATAAACTTATATTTTTGTACTTATTATTTTTCGGTGCCATTATGTATTAATTTTTTTTTTGTAATATGATAAGGGAGGACGTAATAAAGTTATCTCATTCTAAACATCCAACAGATTAAGTTTCTTCATAGATACTAGATGGCGCTTTATTTCAATAACCCTTAACCTACTTTTTGAGTTATTAAAGTCTACTAAAGAAAAGTTAGTAAGTGTTGGGGTGGGTTCATTTTTAATTATTATTGAAATTAATTGAATTATTGAAAAATGTTTTTTGCGTAATGTACTATTACATACATAATCACGTTTATGCACTTATTACGAAATAAACTATTCTAAACCTTAAAAAATCAAAAATCTAATCAGTCGACGTCCAAGTTAAAAACTTTCTCCCAGCGTCGGCATAGTACCGTAATTTCCTCGAACTCTCGGGCGCGAATTCGCCTTTTTCCGGCCCGTAGGCCATGTGCTTCAACTCCGTAATACCGAAAGAAGAATAACAAGGTCGGACTAGAAGGACGAAAAGCCAATTACGTCAGAAAATTTACCCGCCGAGACAATGTACCGCTCGGCGAGTTTTCGCTGCGCCGCACTAGAGCTTTTCCGAGACAAAACGAGCCGCTTAAAATCTTTAAATACGCCAGAGCGACTCTCGCGCGACGGAAATCGTCTTTGACTCTCTACATACTGCAGGCTTCTCATTCGACTTTTGCAGCGCGAGCATCTCGCGGGAACAAGAGATCTCTCTTTCTCGTAGAGCGGCGCGGATGTAAAAGAGAGCGAGAGAGAGAAGACGAGTGGAAGAGCCCTCGACGAAAGTTATTCGACGAATTTAGCGTTTCTTGCGTTCGCCCGTGGCAGTGAATAACACGGAGGGGACCGCTCGCGCGCGCGCGCACTTCCAATTTATGCGACGTCGACGTCGCGTGCATTCTCCGGCCTCGCGAAGAAGCCGAGGAGAATGACACACGCCGGGGTGGCCCCTCTTTCTTCTTCTTCTTCTTCCTCGGCTCTTCGTTCGGTCGCGCGCGCACGCCGGTTATTCCGGCGTTCTTCATTCGCGCGCCGCTCGCCAACTTAGATTTGCTTTCGCAATGTTAACATAATCTCCGAGTTTACATGCCAAATGCCTGCGGCAGAAGTAGGTCGCTCTCTGGTCCTTTGCAAGCGCCGAGATTTCTGAAAGGGCTCTCACTCTCGCCGCGAGGTTGTATAGACAAGCCGGCGCTGCGGAGCAGCCCGCCCGCGCGCGATAAACCGATGAGGGCTCGATGTGCCGCCGGTTGAAAATAGCTTAGGCCCTCGCGTGCTCCAAAGTCGTTACTCACGATTTTTCCTCGCTGATTTTTTCTCCTTCATTTTTTCGGCCCGGTTATACAGTCCTTTTTTGGCGGTTTTTTTTCTGATGGAGCGAGTTCGGAGGGAGCTAGCTGCTGCATTTATGTAAAAGCTAAGAGAGTTTTATAGGGAACTTATACTGCGGAGGAAGCGAGGGGCTCGCGCAATTTCAGTCGGTAATGCGGGAGTTTCTTTGAAACTACGTACTGTTTATACGGTGCGCGCCGCGCGAGTTCGGCGGTCGATTGGATCTCTTGGCAACGTCATTGATCGAATTGGTATTTCTGGTCTACGTCTTTATTTAGTTTATAGGCGAAAGCTTATCCAATTCCATTAGGTAATATTGCGGTAAAAACTATTGTTAGCGTTACATTAATATACATAAATGCGGCAAAGGCTGTGGAGTTCTTTAAAGTATTCTTGGAAAAAGACTTAGGGAGATTTTAAGTAAATATTTTATGTTTATATTTTAATAATAATATAATATCAATCAAATGGAATTGTAAATCTATCTAAATTGATTACTATTTTAAAAGTCTAATCTTACAAATCATTGATCACCACTACTTACACTTATTATCACTAGGTATGCCTACATCTTAACTTTCATTTACCTTACACAGATCATAAAAATAACAACAATATCATAATCATTTCTCGATAACAAAATATAAATCAAACACTTCATCTCAAATCCTCGCAATCAGTCTTCAAACCAACAAACAAACCGCAGTCTACCCAAAGAGCAAAAAATCACCTATGCATGATACCCGATCTGAAAGAAGCTCTCCCCACGCGACCTTTAGCACCATACCGAGCATACGTCTTTACGTCAGCCCCCCCCCTGCGCCGTCGGTGCGGATAGTCGTTGTCGTCGCTTTAAACGTTCCATCAGAGCGAGCAAGAGAGAGAGAATGCCACCGTCGCCGGCGCACTCCGAAGAAGAAAAAGGGAGAGCGCGGCGTGGAATGATGTATGAGATGCATTTGTAACTTACCGCGCGCGCGCGCCTCTTGGACTGTATAACGTCGCTGACTGCCTCTATGTATACGCAATCCGACTCTGTCAACCCCCTCCGGAGGATTCCTGAGGCGTCTATGAGATTCCGGGCTCCGGGAAAAATGAATTTAAATCTCGCGAAGATCTCGCCGCGCGTCAAGGAGAATGAAGAGTTTATGATTCCATGCGGTTGTAACGTCAAGGGTGAATTTTCGTGTGCCTGTGATAAATTTGTAGTTTTGGATTTTGATTGTGGTATGAATAATACGCAGGCTGCGTGCTGCAATTGGTTACATTTTTGAGATGTTTTAATGATTTAACGAGCGACACTAATACTGCTGTTTAAAATAAACTTTTAGTAAACATGGATCACGTAGCGGGGAATATTATGCGCTGACGGAACGTTATATTTTGAGTTTAAGTGATTAATAGCGATAGATGACTCGCATTATTTATCGGGAGTCCAGCGAGCATAACTCAATAAACCATGATCTACGGCTTTAGCACTATTCCCGAATTCTATCCAAAATTTCCCTCCGGCTTGAATTATTTCATTCATTATTCCAGCAAATAATTTATGCGTCACTTCCTTCAACGCGCTTCTCACTCGAATGAGCAGCGACTATTAATAAAGACGTTGGACCCGCGTCCTACGCTGTACGTACAAAGTATCAACGCGAAACTGTGTGTATTCACAACCAACGATGCGGACACGCGTATGTACTCACTGCGCTCGTCTATCCAGTGGTAACGTTCGGCGACATCGTGCGCAAATATAAATGAGCCGTTTTGCGCGGATCGCGCCATGTGCAGCGCCCACAAATTAGATTAACGCGTCTCGGGCTCTCGCAACTCGGTGGAAAATGCGAGGACTCCATGCGATGCTCGTTTAGGTAATTTTGTGGTTTTGCATTTTTTTTCTCGTAATTGGAATGTGGATCGATGCAGATTCTGTGGGTAATTTCGGCGAAAAGAGAAATTTATTGTCTTGTCTCGGCTCGTCTTTTAATTTTATGTCTAACGCTTGAGAGAAGTGGCCCACTGTTGTAGCAGGCTGCGCCCTCTTCGTGCTTGATTTTGCTCTTTTTTTGAGCTGCTTTCGAGCAAATTACTTTCCTTATCGCCGCTTTTTATCGCGCGAGAGCGCGACTATGTACTTTAAACGGAAGGTTATACAAATAGGATGGAAATCATGCGCTACATTCGTGCAACAAAGATTTACGGCGAGTCGTATTAATAACGAAACATTTAAAAATATTTTAACGAGGTTCATACTTCTTAAACTTAATTTTAGTAGATAAAAGCATTATTTTGATTAGAAGAAAGTTTTCGTAGAAGATTGTTTGAATTTTTTCAGATTATATTTACATGTTTATGATTATCGTGATATGGTCTTTATAGATGCTTTTAAATTTTTTATTTAAACAAAAGAGATATAAATATAATTATTATCTGTATAATAGATATTTAAATTATTTTCCATAGAAATTTTAATTTCCAGCCTTTGATTTTTATTGATATCTAAGAACTGCTATTGGATTGTCTAATTCAATAACTAATGAACAAAAGTAAAAAAAATAAAATACCAGTCACGAATTTTTAAACAGAGAAGTAGTATAATAAATTACTTTAACTCTAAAAACTTGAGAGCTGCCACGCATAATTTAGGTCAAAAGTAAAGTATTTATAGTCTTCAGCTTCTACTTCGCAATTATGTGTCGAAGCAAAGTGACAAAGTAGTTTGACTTACTTTAAAGTTCTCCCTTTCAGTCGCGCATAATTTTCCTCGTTAGAATCGTCACCTAAGAAAAAGTAAAAGAAATTCGCCTCGTAAATGTTTATCTTGGTTTTACGCCCTCAGAACGGTCGAGCGTGGAATGAGTAACGTAAGAAATATTTGTCATTCTCGGGATTTTTTTCGAGCTTTTTGTTTCTCCTTTTTTCTCGTTTTCTCTCTCACATTTCCTCGACGGTGGTGCGCGCTCAACGCACTGCCATTGCCGCGTAAATTTCTCTTATTGTAATAAATAAGAGACGTTTTATGTATATGATGGGAACTTCCTCCGCTAACGATACCATTAATCAAAGTGATAACGGCGCTTTGAGAAGAAGAACGAGCGAGACAAAGGCGAAAAAAATTTCCTATATATATGAAAGAAAGAGCGCGATGATAGCTTCAGTTTCGTAATTTAAAAAAGCTTATCTGGCACAAAGCCCCCTTTTCTGAAGCATTTATTATTTCCCGTATGCGACGCTGATTTGTTCCTCCTCGTTATTTTTCCCTTTATTTTTCTCGCCCGCGCGCTCGCGCGCATAATAAAGGACCGGACGAGAAAGCCCGAAAGAATTGCTGCCGCAGCGCCAGAGGATCAGTGGAGAGAAATTAAAAGTCGGTTAGAATTTGGCCCACTGTTGGCTAGACGAGCGCTGTTGATTTCAACTAGAAGCGATAAATTCAGCTGAAATTTTTGTATGTTCAAAATTTATTTCGGTACTGCAATTGTACTAACTTTTCCAAAAATCTTTACTAAAAATCTTCTCGAAAGAGTTATTTTTTCCACTAATGAACAAAACCCAAAAATTTGACGTCATCAAAATTTTCGTATGCTCAAAATTTATTTCGTTACTGCAATTGTACTAACTTATACGAAAACCTTAAATAAAAATCTTCCAAAAAGAATTATTTTTTACAGTAGTAAACAAAACCCAAAAATTTGTTGTCATCAGTATTTTAAAGTTTTTAATATCACGATATAAACATTTTATTTTTCTAATGCAACGAAAAAGTGTTGAACAATTGTTAAGTTTCTTTGCAAAATAACGATTAGCAATACGCTAAAAATGTTAAATAGTTTCTTAGTTATTTTAATTTAAAATCCTTTTTCATAACCAACATCATAAGCCACATTTACAAATCAACATGGCTCATTGTGCAACCCTCCCATCGCTTAACATCGCCTAATTAACTCTCAGCCTCCTCAAAACACCCGACCTTTAAGATACAATTAATAAAGAGGGTCACGGATATCGCGAAATATGAGAGTGCAAGAAAGAAAGATGGGCGCGTCGGGCGACGATGCCGCAACGAATATTTTGCCGCGCTGCGTAACCTTTCCGCGCGCGGCTCTTATTGGGGCTAATGGACCAGGTTGCCGCTGCTCGCGAACTGCACTGCAACTTGGCGCGCTCACGCCAAGTTTAGCACCGCGGAATCCGGCCCAAACACTACCGAAATAAATGGCTAATCACGATTCTTAATCAGCGGATCCCCGCGCGTGCGCTCGCGAAGCTATATATAGTCGGCGCGCGATCGCGCTGCGGCACTGCCAACTTGGAAGATTCGCAGTTTGTCCGAAAGGGTTACGAGCGAAGGCTGCGCAGCTGCTCTTGGATCGCTGCAATTATTTTAGATTCATTCGGAGGATGTGTGGCAACGGTTTCTTTTGGAGGTTTCTTGAATTGGGCGCTTGAAAAATGATGGGGTGCAAGTAATTAGAAGCTGTAAAAATAGAATGAATTATAATTGAAATAGAACGTTATTATAAATTATTTAAAAAATAAAAAAGTTAATCTACTGTACTGCATGTCTTACCAAACACGACTGGAACTACTTGCACATATATACAAGTTCATGTTTGGGTAGAATTTTATGCGTTCTTTTTAAAATAGCGATCTTTTATTGAGTAACATGAATACTTTATTTATTTTCAATTGAATTGCAAACAAATCCTACTATTCGCTACATCTTTTGAAGAATTCTAGCTTTCAAGAACACTCTAACACCAAGAATAAAAACTGGCATCATCCGTCGATTTTCCTTGAAACACGTCATCGGCTAATCGAAGCCACGGTGAATTCCGCGCGTACAGCTGCTAGCTCGTACGGCTACGCATAGCAGCAGCGCTGTACCTACAAGCGCTCGAAAGGTTGAATTGGAAAATGGTTCGGAAACCGGTAGTAGGCCGACTTGATATATATATACGACAAGGCAGTTGCAGGCGAGTCCGATAACAAGCTAAAAGCAAAGTAAATAGGAATTCGTGACGGGTCTTCGACCTCGTGGCGGGTGTTCGCCTTATACGAAGCCGCTCTTCTTCGCAGAGGCTCTTGTACGCATCTATACGGCGGCGGCAGTCGCGGCATTGTCTGCGCAATTCGATTGTCACGCCGGTATAGTTAGAGCAGACCTCGAATCTTGGGCTCTCTCGCGCGAGAGAGAGCCAGCTTTGGCACGGCAGGCCGCTCCTCCTCTAATTATACTGTGATCTATGTTTGGATGCCGCCGATACTTTCTGGCATTGACAGTTAATGGCATCCGAGACGCGCGAGCAGCCGAGCTCCTAGAGCTCGTTCTTTAATCGGCCGGGCGAGAGAGGGATTCGATTTGTTGACTCACTTCTAGGCGAGAGCGTCTTAGGGGCATAGGCAGCCTTTACTTTGGCTAATTTCTCTCGATTGGATTGCGCGCGCGCGGGGAGTCGGCATAGCTTAGTTTTCAGTGCCAACTTTATTTGGAAGCGAATGGAGTTTTTAGAGCTGTTTGTCTGCGAGCCCGAGACGGTATTTTTCTCTTTCGAGTGGGAGCTTGATTAATAAGTATTTTTTTTTAGGTTTTACTGAGTAAGGGGGTAGTATTGTCTTTACTATGTATTAATTTATAAAAATAAATACGACTGTAAAAAACGAAATTATTTAACATTAATAAATTCTTGATCATAGCGTCTATCTTTTAATTTTATGGTATTTGTGGAAAGCAATGTGTATTTCAGTTTTAATAAACTGGAATTTATAAAAATATTATGCTCTTTTAAGAGCTTTTGTTTTGATATTAAATTTTTAATTCTTTCGTGTGAATTAATACCTGAAAATAATTCAACTATAAATAAAAATATAAAAAGATAAATTACAAAATTTCATTAATTAATTAAATTATTATCTTTCATTCGCAAGTAGAATATCATATAAAATTAAATTATCAATTCTTGAATAAAAGTTTTAACGCTTACTATACGGTAAACATCTCACCTTTATCTTTAAATATGATTTCTATTTTTACCTATTTTTACAATATATATTTAATCTTTATTTTCAACTAGCACATCCTGAAAATACATTGACACAAACCACAAAAATCCGGGCCCCCGCTACCAAAGCCACATCCAGCTCGATTACAGTCGACACCTCCTGTACCATTTCAGCATCGCAGCGCCGGGCCGTTTCAATTAACCGGCTGTTACTATCCGCGCGGTGAATCTCTTGGATCTCAGCTCGGTGTTAATGAGATTCAACCCTGCGCGCGTGGGCGTGTCATATTTTTACAAACCCGTCGCACGGCCGATATCGAGTTCTCTCACTCGGCGCGCAAAGTTGGGCGTCCCGCCTCTTTGCTGTGTGCAATCGATGCGCGCTTGAATTAAACTCGGCACATCTTGACGTCATCGCGATGCACGTATATTGAAATCGAGTGGCTAAAAGCCGGACACCCGCTGCTTGCCGGGGTTAACGGAGGTTAACTGTGCTGAATCTGAGTGGATTCGATGGGTAATCTTCTCTAAGTTGCATTTGAAAGTGCTTCTTTTGTGCGCAGGAGTTCTTTTCTTCTGTGTTATGAATAGAAACTATTTTTAAATTAATAGTTTCTAAACGAAGAGATTATAAAAAATCATTTCTCTAAAAGAATACATTTCGATAAATTTATTTTTGACTCGGCAATTTAATATGTAACAGCGCATACGCAATCCTGCATTATCATACTCCGGAGGACGCACGTGTCCATAAATTTAAGCGTATAAGCGAACGTTCAGGCGTAAATCCGAAACAAACGCGCGCGTACCGGCATCCATACACGCGTTCATACAGAGGACGAAAAATCCACAGGCTACAGAGGGAGAGTATCAGCGCCGTGAACGCGAAGTGCTACGAGCGGCGATACAATCGGCATCTGTTGCATCATGTATTTGGGTTGTCTCTTCGCTCTCTTTCTCTCCCTCTCTCTCTCTCTGCGATCGGGAATCTCTCCGAGAATGTCACGATCGCTCGGGCGCACGCTCGCTCTTCTGTATAACCAAAAGCCTCGCCCCTGAAACCGTTATCGTTTCCCCCGACGCCGAACGTGTATATACCCAGTTTGCGCGCGCACGTAAGCCTCCGCGTTGTACAGCCGATTGACTGGCTCTGTTATACGCTGAGATTCTGTTATGAGAAGGAGGAATGGACGAGTTGAAAGAGGTCGATGCAATTTTGCCGAGAGTTTGGAATTTTGAAAGTGCGAATCGTTATTTTTCTGTTTGCGGAGAATCGAGTGAAGCGGTTATTGGGATAACTGTAAATAAAATAAATATGGTCTATTTATTTTCTTTTAGTGTAATAAATTGATTATAAAATATTGTAGTGAGCTTGTTATTCTAATATAATAATTTTAATATATAAATATACATAATGAATGTTATCGAATTTTTAAAAGATTTATAATTTAAAAAATAAAATGCTTGTACGTGATTACATTTAGAATACACTTTTTTCTGTATATTATCATTTATATAGACTGTTAAAATATAGATTTGCGGCTTTATGCAAATTCATCAATATTATTATTCATTTATTATTCTGATATTGTTAGTAAAAGATTATATAAAAAAATAAATATTTTTAATTCAACCTCATTTATTAAGACTTTATGTTATGGTAAACTATTTCAATAATTCAAAAATTTTATCGCTTTTACGAAGAAACGTATATAAATTAAAATTAGAAAAATAATTAATTCTCGGAATTATTTTATTCAAAAAATTAAAGATTATAGAAATAATGTTGAATTCAACCATGTTCTTTTTAGTTTAGCGAGCTTAAAAATATTAATATTTATTTCTTAGTTATTAATTATATCAAAAATTTCAATAAAATTTAATAAAATTTCATAAAAAATATACAAATAATAATACTGTAACTGTTATATAAATCAATAAATAATATAATAATTATTCACATTTACAGTAGCGTACAGTTTCAATAAAGAGACTTTGGAAACGAGGTTTGATCTTACATGTGTACGCAAAAAGAAAACGATGTAATACACGGTGAAATCGGATTAAGAAATCCAGCTGGATATTGCATTTTTGATTCGGTTTGCAGCGTACACCGCGTGCAGCTATTCTGCTACGAGCGCGTGGCTAGACCGAGCCACCTCGGCGTCAAGCTTTCCTATTGGATTGAATTATTAAATTCAATTTTTCGAGTACTAAGGGCAGTAAATTATTGAGCTAAGGCTCCGTCCGAATAGTCTTTGCGATTGCAGGACTCATCTTTGTTATACCGTCGCTGCTGCTACGCCTACCTGCATTATTTCTACCTTTTCCCGCCTCGTTCTCCCTTTTCACTTTCTAGCTTGCACTTTTTTCTCTCAACTTTATTTTGTCTCGCAGCTACCTTTCCTCGGATCGCCATGCAGCTGCATGAAAAATAACGATAGAGTTCTAGAAAAGATTTTCAACTATTTTTGTAGTCGTGCAGCGGGAATTGAATTCCCGAGAGCGCGCGTGACGTCAGATGAGTCCGCAATAAATTAGCATAACTCTGTTACGGCTGACCACGTCGATCTTTAGTCACGAGAGATTTATCGAATTCCTTTTTGTTCGCTTCGACGCGCGAGAGTACAGTGTCTGGTTGGATACAGGGATTACGGTTCTACGGATAGCGATTCAAATTTATTGTAATTGAAAACTCGAACTCTTTGATAAGCAAATCAACCTGACTTTCTATCTGTATTTTACGCTTTTTTAAGTCTCGCGAGTGCGTTACTTTTTCTCTTTTGCGGCAAAAATTGCTTCATCGCGAATACGTTTTCCAGTCCGTCGAATTCGATGGTGAGGTCAGGAATAACATTCTGCATTTCCATGCGCACGTTTTGTTTTTCATGCTTCTAATCGGCAATTTCAAGATCATTTTTTTTAAATTTAAATATATTTTCTTTTTAAACTCTAGTCCACTTTTTCTCTTGTGATGAACTCTTTATATCATATTGTCATATTGTGTTTTAAACTTCTCTCCCGGTGCCGATTCGAGAATTTTGTATTTTAGCCCTCGCTAGACAAAAAAATAGCATACGCAACACGGGAGGTAAAATGGTGACCCCATACTCGCCTTCGGCTCGGGTGGCAATTTACACGTGCTATGGACTCACCAATTCTTTACCTCCCTAGGTGCATAATATACTAATTTTGCGGCTTATTATTAAGTAACTTGACGTTACCAAAGTAATAGCACCAGATATTCATCAGCATAGAGCTAATCAAGAATCTTCCTGAAAGCATTTAATAATTTATCAAACTGTTAAGAGTTTTAATTCACAAAGAAAATTACAAATTTTGGTTATTATATTTTTTATTCTTCTTCTAGAGCTTTTTAAATTCTTTATTTTTCTTTTAGGAAATTGACAGAAGTATGACAGCTTACCTAAATAAACCGTGTTGAAAGAATCAAGAATTTAATAATAAAAATTCGCTACTTGCGGTGGTTTTTAAAAAACAGAAGTTTTCTCTTTATCCTATATTTAGCGTGGATCAGCTGAACTTTCAAGCTCTGAAAATAAGAGAATCTCTCCGTATTATAAATAATTTATAAAACTTCAATAATAATAACTTCCGCTTCATTTTATCCTGTGACGCTAAAAGGCTTTATACTTAATTTAAATCGAACATTGTTTACCAATCGACACCGAGCGAAAATCCAAATTGCAAATCGAATCGAGCCAAAGAGGAAATACACTTTTATTCGATTCGCGAATCGCCGACGCGGAAGGATACATTTATATATATATATCTATCGCTTTTTCGCAGCGGGCGAACGCTACGGACAAATTGAAAGAATCCTCCAAGACCGAGAACGAGCTCGTGTGCTAGAGAAGAGAACGGGCAAACTCGATGAGTCGGTGTACAGTGTCCGAAGAGAGAGAGAGAATAGAACGTGGAAACGACTAGAGATCTTAACTGACTAGTTTTCCACTCGATTTCCCGCGAGAAAACGAGAAAGGATTGACCGAGATTGCAGCGCGGCAGGAATAAGAGCTACGGCGTGTGCGCGCATCGAGGAAGATAAAAAGGAAAAAAAGGATTAAAGGAGGAGGGGTGCAACAAGGTCGGGGCATAAGCCAAATAAAGGAAAGTTATCAGCAATAATTGCAAAGCGAAAGTTTAGCGAAATTGTTTTATGTATATTAAAAACGATGATTAGCTTTTATTTAGTAGTTCCTGATAAGTTTTAAGATAATTTAAAAAATAAATATATTTTTCGTTGAAATAGTATGTTGAATGTTTTAAAATAGATGTAACTAATATTAGATAATTATGCTGATTGTAATAAAATAACGAAAAAAGATTCTAATTTCAATGTATTTTTCTTCCGAGTGAAAATACGCAAGTTGGAATTCTCAAGAATCAAAGAGTTGGAAAAAGTCAAATATAGTATAAGGTAGAGGATTGATACGGTTATAAGTAAAGGAAAATCTTATTCGCCAAGTAAAAAGGCAGCCGCGGAAAGTAAGAAAGAAAGAAGGGAAGAAAGAGTCTCACCCAGACATATACGCACTTAGGAAGAGAATCTGAGATACTCATATTGAAAAGTTAGAAGAGGCTGGCTCGGCGCTCTGCAGTAGTGGCTTAGTAAGGGGTATTATATCGTATGAGAATACCTCTCTCCCTCTTTCTCTCTCATCGGAGATCCAATAGTTCGAGAGCGAGGATGTGGAATAAAGCTCATCAAGGATTCAGCCCACAATCCGCATTCGATGAATTAAAGATGTCGCCCAGGAGTAACAAGAATGGATCTTCCTATCTCTCTCCCTCTCTTTCTCTCTCTCTCTCTCACTCTCACGTCTCTTCATACCCGTTTCTCTCCTCTTCACTCTTACCCCTTTCTCTCCTCTTTTTTCAGCCGGCGATACGGAATATTCCCTTCCGTCGATTGCGAGTCGCGGCGCGCGGCTTTTCTCCTCATTACGAATCGGATTAACCTCGCTGCCGTCTCTCATCGCGCGGCTGCGTTCCCTCGATTTCCGATGCCTTTGCTCTCCCTCCTCCCTCTCTCTTTCTCTTTCTCTCTTTCTCTCGCGAGCGCGAGAGGAAAGAAATCAAGCTCTCTCCCACCCAGCTGAATGTATAAGCCGGCGATCGCCGAGTCGCGATACGCCGCCCCGCCGAGAAAACTACGTTTTGCATGACAAACTCGCTGCTGCGCGAGCGACGAGTAGTGGCTGGGAAATAAAAATTCGCTGTTGCTTCCGTCGCGGCTGCTGCTTTTTCTCTCTCTCTCTCTCCCTCCCTTTGTGTTGCCGTCGTCGTCGTAGCCGTCGTCGCGGGGGGAGAGCGCGAGGTTGGCTCGTTGTGTTT
>JAPYZA010005903.1:0-11656 GCA_030522685.1 Eupelmus azureus | reverse complement strand
TTTTGTTTGCGCGTGGAGAGGCAGAACGCAGTAGGAATGTACGCTTGTTAACAAAGGGAATCCGAGTGCGCGGGAGGAGTAGCCGAAGGGTTATTTTAATGACGAAAAATTTTGCTACTTTTTGGCCGGGAGATGTTTAAGGGGGCCGGGTTGGATAGGCTTTTTTCTCGACGATGTTGCCGGTTTGTTTATTAAGGTTTTTCGGAAACCGATCGGCCAAATCTGTAATGAGAAATTGCAGAGATCCGTAAAACCTGAGACGATATACATACTCAACCCTCACGTCCATTATGATAAATTAGTTAAAATAGCGCTCCCTGCATTCGTTCACCACAGCAAACCAAACCGATCGCCGATCCCAGCATAAAATTTAAAAGCCTCACCAAACCAACACGCCTCAATCAAATAACAAAAATTAGCCGGAAAAAAACATAACCCTCGCGCCGCGCTTATTAATCACAAAACAAAAAACCAAAGCACCCCACGCGCACACACACAGAAAGCTGCCGCTCGGTGGCGCGCTATGCAGAAGCGAGC
The DNA here is from genome assembly GCA_030522685.1 of Eupelmus azureus. NCBI lineage: Eukaryota > Metazoa > Arthropoda > Insecta > Hymenoptera > Eupelmidae > Eupelmus > Eupelmus azureus. Next base: position 11,119 of record JAPYZA010005903.1, on the reverse strand, counting down.
CGAATATCCGCGCTTGCTCTCGCCGCGAGGCGGCAGTTTTAAGTTATGGAACGCGAGCCGATATATGGCCGGCTCGCTCGTCGCTCGCGGCCGGATTTTACAAGAGCCGGTGCTTGTATGCTTTTTGGAACAGAAAAGAAAAGTGAAGTGAGCCCCCGCGCGCGCCAGCGCGGACATGCCGCTTTTACATCTGCGTTTATAAGTCACGGAAGCCCCGGCGGCGGTTGCTGCATTCGCGGCAAATTGCTCGAAAAAACGATGCGAGCTTATATGCGACCGGGGGAGAGCGGGGGGCGTTTACAAGCGTGTACGATTAATCATCGCTAAATAGTCATAAAATCGGACGATATTAATGCGAGAGGAATCCGTGCGGAGCTTGGGTGTTTGGTTTTTTTTTTGGTTGGATGGGAAGAGTTTATTTTTTGCATTCTTTTCGGAGTGATGGGTGAGATGAGTGTTTCGGTGGGTATTTGTGTGTGGAATGTCTCTGGGAAATGTTAATGTAAATAATTATTGAAGATATTGTTTTTATGGCGCGTTTGTAATTGTGGCTTTAATGAATATTTCTTGTTATCTGGAAGTCGAGGTGAATAAAAGACTATGATTAAAATTGGCGTGAAAATTAATAGCTGAAGATTAATTATCTATTGTAGTGGTATGAGGATCGTAATTATACCATTTGAAGATGCATATAAAAAGCGAGACATCAGACTGAGGAATTGGTGCGCTTCCGTAATTAGAAGCAGGAGATGAATTTTATTCGCCTAATTTAATGTTGCTTAGCATAGCAGTTCGGTGGATCATTTATTCTAATTGAGTATAAAATTAGTTCGTTTCATTCCAATTTTAAAGAGTTAGTACAATCCACGAGAAACGGTTATTTCGTTCTGGAGCCCGCATGTGTATACGTATATTTTTTTCTTTTTTTTTTTTAATATAAAAACGCATGCTATAACCATAATACATGCTAATAACCTGCGTTCGCGCAGGTCTCTCACGAATGCGAACGTTCCCACCGGCGGCAGCAAAAATACACTAGATTATTCCATCGTGTTCGTAAATTACGAATTACTCCAAATGATAAAATGGAGCTCGGAACAATTTTAATGACCGCGAGAGTCAAGGATGAGTTTTTCGGCTGTAGTTCAATATTTTCGATGTTACATGAACCAAATAAAAATGTTTAATTTAATAAATTATTGTTAATATAAAATTTTAAGAACAGTAAAAAAACTTATAAAATATTGTTATAACATTGTTTTCAATTAAAAGCCAACTAACATTCAGAATGAATCTCAAGATCCCCATACAAATCCCCCAACGAAAAACCTCTACACATTTCCACAACACTTAAAAACCTCCAGCCCAAACACAACCATTCTCTAATTAAAGAAAAGAGCCTCCAGAACCTCCGCTCTCCACCATCGCCCCAGCGTAACTCCAGATTCCCCAAAGGTGTTATTCCACATTAAACCCCCTGAACTCCAGTCGAAAAATTACGGTTTCTGCGTGTATACTCGGCGCGAAAGCACCTTCGCCACGGAGACAACGAGCGCGCGAGAGAATCGGCTCTCCAGGATCGTGGGGAGAGCTCTGGCAAAAAAAACTATATATACGTTGGTCGCGCGTTCGACACACACGTTGTGTGTGTCCCACTCTCTAATGGGACACGTTGGCGCCCTCAGCACGCGCGCTCGCGTGCTACTCGTTAATCCGAGGCTGCTGCGCGGCGTATGGAGATTCTCATCCCGCCGGCCTCGAAAAAGAGGAGAGACACTCTCCGGAGAGAGTCTCTCGCGCGAGAAAGAGGGAAAAATCGGAAACAATACGATGTTGGCGCGCCGGGGCCGATGTCGGTTCCCACCTCCACCTCTCGCTTGTGTATATAAGCATTGTCAATTAAAGAAAGAAGCCTGCTGCTGCTGCTGGGGCTGCTTATATAGCTGCACGCGCGGGTATAAAGGTGAGCTGGCGCGCGAGAGAGTTCGCAGAGGGGGAGAAGGGCCCCGAAAATAAACAAGATGCCGAGAAAGAGATACGATTTTCGAGAGCGCGAGCCTTTGCCCTTTCGGTTCCTCGATCGCGCGGCCAAGCTCGACCGAGCAGGATAATAAATTACGGCCAACATGCGAGGAGGAGAGGAAAGAAGAGAGAGAGAGAGAGAGAGAGAGAAGGAGCCGCTCACGCGCGCGCTTGATTATTTATTTAACAATAAAAGAAACGGGCGGACAGATATTCCTGGCGAGAGCGAAACGAGATATATGCGCGGCGTAGAGGTAGCTGAGAGAGAGAAGGAGCGAGGCAATGAGAAATATATGTGTATCCGCCGGGAGGAGAGAGAGAGAGAGAGGTCGGGCGAGACATTGTTTTTTGAGGGTTCATAAAAAAGAGGAGCCGAGCAGCGCCTAGCCGAATGTGGATATTTTTCAATCAATGCCAATTTATCGCCGATGATTTCTGCGTTTTACAGCCTTTCCTCGTCCTCGATTCACCGGCCGACGCTTCTTCCCTTTCTCGTGCGAACTGGTAAAGCAGCTCGTTGCGTTCGGCTGCTCGGCTAATTTACGCTCTCTTTCCGAGTCTCACTCGAGAGCGGCAGATAAGAATTAATAGTCGCGGCTCGAAATAAAAGCGCGAAATCGTATAAAAGCTGGAAACGTTTCTCTTCTGCCGCGGATAAAACACACAGTGTATATAAACGCACGGGGAATGCGCGACGAGCGATTGTAAACCGGATAAATTTACGATCATTGACTGAGGCCCGAGCGGAGATCGAGCCAAGCGATTCGCGCTTAATCGCGTCGCGGGCTTTTAAAGAAGTATTATTGCGCGCGCCAGCCGCTGGATTGAGGCTGCTTTTTTTTCTCGGTTGGGGAGAGTACTTTTAGGATGGAATCGAGGATTCGAGGGATATAGTCGATCTTTTATAGATTTTTAATTGCGCCGATATATATTTGGGATCGTTACGCGGGAAGTGGATGGCTGAGGAGGAGTGTAAAGGGTTAAAATGTTTCGTTTTACTGCGATGGAGTTGGTTATTTTCGATTATTGCGCAAGGACGTGTTAATGCGCTGATGAGCGCGGGGTTTTACGAGAGATGAGGTCTGTTGGGGCATATCGATAGGCGGGGTTTGATGGTTTGAATGAATTTTATTGAATATTAAGAGGCGGTAAGGTAGTTTTTGTGGTTTTGCTTTAGAATGAATTAGATTGCACGGGATATTGCGCCAAATGTGTTTATAATCTTTCTTGATACAATTCAATCTCGATTTAAACAGAAAATTAATTCATTTTGTCCGTTTTAAAATCAAAATAGAGTAATTTATTATAATTTTAATATATAAAGATGTTTAAATTATTATACATTATAAAAATAATCATTTTAAAAATGAATTATTACAATGTAAAAATAAAAGCAAAGTAAATTAAAAATTCACAATAAAATCACTAACTAAAAGATTAATACTAAATATCGCATTTGGTAACAAAGAATTCATAATCAGTATGGTAATTAAAAATTTTTGCAATTTCAAAATGAGCTACTTAAAGTATCGTTATCATTATTTCGTATACAGTGCATCTAAATTTTAGTGCGTTCCATGAAATTTAAAACGCAATAAAATTATATAAAAATAACAATCGCTGCACTCAAGTCATTAAACGCGCTAAATTCGCCGCTCAAAAACAGAAACTAACTCCTTAAAAAAATCAAAAATTCCAAAAATACACCTATCTGACAAACAAAAAATCTTTCAGACCTACCGCAGTCCAAATACTCACAGCAATACTATTTCAACATCTACAGCCGCGTCCAATTACACCTGATCTCACCCCACTTCCTCAAACCTCCCCATATCCACATTTCGAATACTATCTCCACTCTCGCAAATAAAACACTTAATTTACCGTCGTTATAAAAGAGCGCAGCCGAAGACAAAACGCGCAGCGCGTTTCGGCGAATAGTATAAAAGGTCCCGCTCGTCCTACACTCACGTACAGGACAACGAGCTCGACCGCTAGGCCGCTTAACGACGCCGTTAAAGAGCGAGTATTTTTCGCGCAAGTGATTTAGACGCGGCGATGTTTGCGCTGTGTGTTTTTGCGCCTGTAAAAATTATTTTTGCGACTTTTCGCGCTTGCCCGAGCTGTTGGAGCGCGGAGCCGTTAAGCGCGACTATTTTGCCGCGGGAAATATTGTTTCGCGGATGGCTTTACTATCTTGCTGGTGTGTTGGGGGAGAGAAAGGGAGATAAAGCATTAAAGTAGGGAGTATGCCGAACATTTTTCGCGCTTCGGGGATCGGAGATTTGTCGTTGTTTTCTGCGAAGGTATTTCGGTTTTATTGTTTAATAAAATTAGTTTTAGTGTTGTGATAAATACTATGATAGGAGTGGTTTTCAATAGCGTGTTGCTTGCATTAGATAGTTTTGCATTTTGAAATTCTTGTGAGTAGAAAACAAAGCACGCTGTTTGAATTGTTATGACTTACGCACGGAAAGTCAAAAAATAGGATATTGAAGTAGAACCGATCCCTTCAATATCCTGCGAAGGCGAATAAACTTTGAGAAACAAGTATACTTACTCACGTCGATAGGTAATTTAAATGGAAATTCCATTGCACTATATAATAAAAGGCATAATAATTTCAAAGAACAAATCTCCTGTATTTTGGAAGTAAGGCTGAATCATTATGATGATAAACTCTTCAAAATAAGAGAACGATCCTCGGCGCAGGCTCGTAATAAAAGTAAAATCAATTTCCTCGCCGGCCCTTCATTCGAACCATTTTCTCTCACGCCGCATAATTTACTGCAAATTATTTCGCTCGGAGAAAAACGAAGAAAAAAAAAGAACACGGAAAAAAAGAAATATTCCATCCCGAGCCGCGCAGAACTAAGCGTGCAATTTCGATTTTACACGCACTTAAAGGCCGTATTAAGCCCGATACATACGCCTCGAAATTTCTGCCGGCCGTAATACACAGACGGAGAACTCGTCTTACTCGACAAAAGAAAATCGTCTAAGTCGCACTCGGCGTGATAAAGTCAACGATCGGCAATATCGTTTAATGCGCGAGGACGTGTATGTGTAGCTATACGAGTATATGTATATAGTATTGGACACGAGTGGAAGAGCGATAAAGGAGAGCAGTTAGATCGACAACGTCCGGTATACGGCAAATTAACGCGTTCGGACGTCGTAAAATCTGACACACGAGTCTCGTTTCTCGTGTCGCTGTGTATGGATGGAGGGGAGAAAATCAATGATAATCCAGGTGCGCGTTTTGTTTAAGAGTAAGGAGTCTTCTCTTGGAAGTAGAAACAGATGAAGTTGATAAATAGGGAATAAAAGATTTATATTTATTTTAATTTATATTTTTTATTACAAGTATAATATTAGAAATACATTTTGCAGAAGTTAAGTTATTCAAATTTTGTTTTAAATTAGGTCTTATGTTAATTAAGTAACCTGATTAGGAACTATTAAATTTTCTATTCAAAACTATGAGTGCTAAGAAAGATTTTCAAGAAATACTCACATGTTTAAAAATATCTCATTAGAATCATCCTCGCGTCAGATAATTTTTTCTCCACAAACCTAAAACCGAACCATTATTAATGACGCGGAATTACATCGTTAAAAACTTTTACAATAATCGCTCAAATTATCATAGCGATTCGAATAACGTAATTAATGACGCGACGTAATTAGCGCTGGAAACTTCAGCGAATGATTGATCGATCGCGCCAAAACCGAAGCCCATACCTATACATACATCCACTATCGAGAAAGCGCAAAGTAGCCTAGCGAAAATATACACCTAACACTTCTCATATACACATATATACACAGATAAAAAAATTTTTGCTCGCTCCTCGCTTCTGATTGATGAATAATCGAGATACTAAACACGTAGCACGTATATATCCGATCAGCCTGGCAGGTGCGTAAATCGAGGCGATAAAGCATGTATAACTGTTGCCTCCTTTAACGAGCCCACCCGTAGCTTTTCGAAGCGGCTAAACTCGCTGGGATATATACTTTGCCGAGATGCGCTCAGGATACGCGCTTAGAGCGTTAAGATAGTGTACGGTGTACTTAGCGTTTCGGTGATTGAAAATAGACGAGCGGCGCGTGCTAAGCTGCCTTACCGATATTTTAATTTAGATAACCTTAACGCAGCGCGTATATTGTTATTGTTCATACTCGCACCTAAAATTCGAAATTGAAACCCTCGGCTGGGAATTCATTAAAATCAAATCGAATCGCAGCTCGCGCTAATCGAATGATTTATGCATTTGTATTAATCAGTTCCCGCGAAACTTATGACACGGAATTAGCCATTCATACGCAATTATATTACTCAAACAGACGGCTCCTATGTTTGCGGGCGCGATTAGCGCTCCCGCGATCTCTCCCCAGCCCTCCAATAATCCTCGAGGCGTGTATTTGCTCGCGCTTGTGTAACCAACCGAATACACGCCGACAAAACATTAATTCGGCCGCACTCGATTCAACAAACAATCCACGCAACCGTATCATTATACGCGTATACGCGTTTCCCTAGCGCAATGATTCACCTTGACTCTCGTACACACATATATACACACAGACACATATTAAAAATCGGCGGATCGAATTTGCAAGAACGAGCTGCCGGCTCGGCGGCTAATTTTTAACGAGCGCATTCGGCGCGGCCGGCAGGAAAAAAATATACAACTTCCGACTGTCGTGCGTGTCCATAAAGATCGGTATCGGGGCGGGGGGAGGCAGCGCGCCGCGTAGGTGCAGCTCGGGCGCGAGCCATTCGCTGATGTCTTATTATATACGCACCGGGCGCGAAGTTATTTACGATCCGGCGCGCGAGTTTCGCGGAGACGCGAGAGAGAGCGGCTTTATTGCGAGGCGTTAGGTTCTCTGTGTGTGTGTATAGGGTCTGGGTGTACGTGGGTAAATACGAAGCGTCGCGCATTCGTTGTCCAATTACTTGTGTTCTTTGGACGATGCGTGGAGAGAGAGAGAGAAGGATATGTGGATAAGGGGGTGGGGGTGATGCGTGGATGGGTTTGGCTGGATTGATTTATATGGAGCTGGATTTTTTGGGTGGTTGAGATGGAGTGGGCGTAAGGATTGGGATTGATAATGTATCAACGAGGTGTTGGCTGGTTGAGATGCGTGACCTTGTAGATGATGAGAGTGGTGAGACGTTGATGTATTGTTAATTCGTTTGTGTTTGATGCTCTTTTTTGAATGTAATTACACTTTGGTTATTTTTAAATAACTAAAAAATTAAAAGGTAAACTAAGATTATGTTTGAAAACTATTAAAGTTTTTGAAATTTCATTTGAACATGACATTTAACTATATGATTAGTAATTACAATTGAAAATGGAATTGTATTTGTTGCAACCGAAACGTTTTAAAAATCAATATCTGATATATAAAAAATAATATAAAAATATAACTCTTCGTAGAAAAAAACGGTCGAAAAAAAGTGACTGCGGCGTGTAAAGATCGAGATAAGAGCTCGAATTCGTTAAAACGATTGTTAATTACCAGTGCGTTTCAAGTGACACTAAAACTGCAGCTGCGGACGTTCGCCAAGCGAAACAGAGACGGGCATTAATTCATCGGTCGGTTTTACAAGTCGTCGCGTTTCCGGCACGCGAGCTCTGTACCTACATTTGCGACTGACAAATTGCAATGTATGGGATAAAATATTGTTTTCTTCTGTATTAAAGTTGTTTTAGTGTGTGTGCCTTAATTACTTTTGCACCTGAATAAAATAAATGAGCTTGTTAATTCCAAAAATCCGTGATGCAATTTGCAAGAAAAAAATATCTTTCTCAAATAAACACTCCACGATTATATTAAACTAAAATTCTATCTATCCCCCGTAAAATAATCACAAACCACAATCATCGAGTAAAACCGTATCCTTATAAATACAACCTCGCCTCCCAGCCAACCACCTCTGAACCCCTCCTCAAAAATAAGCAAAGCTCTCGCGTACACCACATTTATGAGCCGCGTAGCAATCGGCCCGATAAATCCTCATAACTCATTGGAAATGAGAATCTCTTCGCTTCTTATACACAAACTTCGAAGCTCGCTCCGATATAAGTCCGCGCACAGACGTAGTAGGTATACCTTGCGCTACTATCGCGAAACGCGAAAACGCTCTTCGGTGCTATCTCTTGTGTATACGTGTGTGCGAGAAAGAAAGAGAGAGAGAGAGAGAGTCAAGGATGGAGCGAGTGTGACCCCTCGCGCAAGCGATAGCCGGCCGTCTCTTATTTTCCTTGCCGAGGGGGCATTTTTCTCTAGCGGATGAAAGGAGAGCGCCGCTCCGTATCGCCGGGAAATGTCGATGATTCGACTCGTCGACTCGGCCGGATCGCTTAGTTTTTTTTTTTTGGTCAGGATGTTGGTTTATTGCGGTTGTTTTGTTGCGTGTGCGTGTAAGGGTATTTAATCGGTTTATGGATATTTATGATCGCGCGGGGATGTAGTCAGGATAAGTTTCGAAAGTGTGGAAGACACGAAAATATCTTGCGACTAGAAGTTATTGCAAACTATTCCTTTCGTCAATAAAAGCAACCAACTGGTGCTGACTTCACTTATTAGATAAATAAAATTATCCCCACTCTACAGTACCCATCCAATTCAAAGTTGCTCAAAATCATTCAAAAGAGCAAAAAAGCAAAGAAGCCAACCGAGAAAAAAGTAAGTCTCGGGTTAAGGAAGTATATCCGCGAAGGCGAGGGTGGTTACAGTTGGCTGGGCTCGCTCCGAGACTCAACCACGGCGCCTAATCCTATTTTCATTAGATCCGTTAATGGTTAATGGGAGGCAAAGTGGTCAGCGAGCGGAACAAGGGCTAAGTCCGTCTTAAATCCCGCAGGAGCAGAGCGCGAACCCTTGCCTTGGGTCCTTACCTAGTCTGCTCCGAGAGAGGCAAGAACTGCACCGCTCGGTAATCCGCAAAGGATAACTATTGACTTCTCGAGCTGGAGTATTGTAGACGCGAGCTACTCAGAATGGGAAGCGCTTGTATGGCTTGAGGGGGCGAGTTGCGAGACGAGTTTGATTATTGATTCTTTGGATTTGGTGATTGGTTTGCGGTTTCTTGCGTTAGTTATATATTTAAATGATGTTAGGGATTAATGAGAATACAAATTTCTATCTTCTATTATTAAAAACAATTAACTTTTATGTTTAATATCTATGAATTAGAAAGTGAGAAAAAATTGAAGAAAACATCTGCTTGTTGTATTTATTAAAAATTACTAGGCTTCAATCATAATTCGTGGGTTCGTATCTAGTATAGTGCCTAAAACGTAAAGTTAGACGATCCGATCCCAGCTGAGAATCATAGCCTCGAGGGCATGGCAAACTTCCTAGTATATTTAATCGTTGCCCGAACTCAACTATAATATGTAAGGGTGGAAACAATAATAATAAGCTCCCTGTCCTATCCGCCGGCAGGCCTACTAGGCGCCTAGACAATTAGGAGAACAACTACTGGATTAGTTAAGATTATGTACAAAGATTTATTAGATGTGCAATTTAAACTCTTTCTTAGCTTGATGAAGTGGCCAAGCACGTGAACAAAATTCATTGAATGATAATTATGACCTAAGCAGGGCAGCAGGTGAAAGTCTGACGAAATATTGATGTGGACAATTTTCTTGAAATAAAAAGTTGTTAGGCTAAGATGGATGGAGTAATTATTACCTTGTTGAAATAATTGCAAATGATAGACGTGACGTCAAATTAAAGTTATATACAGAAATTGAGTAATATTAATTAGAATTACAATCTAAATCAAACGATATTTATAAATTATACAGCAGGACTTATTAATTTTGAAATTTGACAAATATTATGGTTAAAGTTTCATTGCTTTTAACGACCAAAGTTGATACTTTTTTCTCAGCTACAAAAACTTTCTTTCAATCAAATATTAATCACTCATTTCTTCTCTTGTTAGATCAAATTAATTTTTTTTCTCGAGGGGCTCTAATTATTTTTCGTACACCAATTTCTTTTGTTTCTCTCTCTCCTTCTCTCATAGCGCGTCCAACATTGCGAAATTCATTTCTTAAAATAACAGTTAGGGTAACGGTTATGAGAATTAGACTCGCGCCAAGAAAGGAATCTTCTCCCTACCTTGGCGTCGTCTATATGAAATAATTATTGCGAGGGGATTTGGCTTGTCGGTATTGTGGCAGGATGCAAATAAGAGAAGGACAAAACGCAGCAACGGGTGGAGTGGAAAGGGAGAGAGAGAGAGAGAGAGAGAGAGAGAGAGAGAGAGAGAGAGTGAGCCGAGGCGAGGCAATTTCTGCGCGGCTGTAAATTATAAAATAATCCTCCGGTTAATTCCTATCCATGGTTTACTGCTCTTCTCAATCCAGATGTTTAATTGAAGTAATAAACATCGATTTATTACGATTGCCGAGATCTAATGCGTGTAATTTTCTGCATTAAAGCCTTTTTTTATAAATAATTTATCCCAGTTTTATGGTACGAAAACAATTATATATTCCTTTTTAATGTTTCTTTGCGGAGTCTTAATTCTTAAAGATTATAAGCGCAAGATAATCGTAAGCATAAATGTTAAAGATCATTTCAAATCACATTTTCTCCAGAATCAAATGTCAATTTTTAGCAAAAATTATGATTTCTCGGCATAAAGCAAAAGTATTTTTTTATTCGTATCCATTGAACGATCGCAAGATTAGATCTCGACTTTCACAAAAAGCAATATCCGACACAAGTCGGATAAAAAGAAACGTATATAAAAAAGCAAAAAAAAAGAAAAAACGTATTTGAAGTAAATCCTACGCAGGGACCACCATCACTACCACTTTTTTCTCTTTCATCTGTGCGAGAATCGTCAATCTATTATCGGGAACACGAAAACTACATTATACTATTCAAACGATTGCGGGGCGCCGTGGTAAGTTGACATTGTTGTTTCTGGGGGTGCCCCCGAGCTGTGAATATCTTAGTTGCTGCTGAAATGCCGTGCGTATTTGCTTGGATATACATGGTTGAGTGGAAGAAAAGCTGAGGAAAAGCGAACTTTAGTTTAGAATTCTATGATGAAATA
>JAPYZA010005902.1:0-17484 GCA_030522685.1 Eupelmus azureus | reverse complement strand
CCACCGATGGCTTCATCAACAACCAAGAAAAGAGCCCGAATTAAAACAGCCGCACATTTACATAACGACGCGCAAGTGTCGCAAGCGCAACGTCGCAGCCCGCGCCCATCCATCCTCTGCATTCAGCCTATCCTGCCTATAAACAGCTAGCGCGCGCATGCATAATTCAAGCGCACACATCGAGAGCCGCAGAAACAAAACCAGCAGCCGCGCAGACAAATTGCACGTCTCCCGCGCTTTGGATCGGAAAAAGAAAGAGCCTCGCGGAAGTAAAAGTCGCGCGCGGCTTATATGCATATATACAGCTGCGCCGTAGACGTTCTTTTCTCCGGTATACGGTAAATGCCATGGAGAGTATGTGTATAGCTTGCGCGCGCGGCCAGCCGAGCGTCCGTCATCGTTTCGCACGCCTCCGGGAATCTCAGGAACGCAAACGAGCCCCGGCTCTCTCTCTGGCGCGCGTGCATTATGCGGAAAAAAGAGAGGAGTGCTTATGGGAAATGCACGCTGCGCCCGAGAGGAATAATATAATGGAACGATTTGTAAGCCGGGATGGCTTATTTGATAAGCGGGATGAGCGCGCGGGGCTCTGATTGTTTTATGGGGATGGATATATGGGGATCTGATGTGGCGTATTCGGGCGAGATTGAATTGGTTATTGAATTATGCTGAGCGATTGGTGTTGTTATTTTTTTTATTGGGTATTTATGGTTAAAGAATTTTGGTAATTTGAATTTGTGGGGATTTTCATTTTTGTAACCGCAAATTTTAACGCCACGGATAGCTGGAATACGAAATAACGTGGTTTGAATGTAAGTACGAAATTAAGTAAAACGCAGTGAGCTCAACGAGAAAATCATTGAAAATTACCCGGTTTCGTAATCTTCCTAGCAGTAGTGCCAGAAAAAATTACCTCAAATTACCCTGCAAACAACCACGAAGACTGCATAATTCATATCCAAAACATACCCGTACCGTAATCATCATAAAGCAGACGAAAACTCGCGTACACTCCACGAGCAAAATAAAAAAAATCGTTAAACAAAGCATAGTAGCGCAGCGAAAGATCGCTCGGTCGATCGCCCGCGATTTAGTACAAGGTTGCGCATTGAGTAACTCTCACGGCTTACATATCCACGCTGAAGTCACTCCTAAGCGCCCATAGTCCTACCGTTCCTATACACACTTCTCTCGCCGAAATTTCAGCAAAGCCAACACTCGGCCGCGTATCTAAACTAAGGATCTGTCGAGGACATGCTCGGCTAAGAACAATAGGAAAACCGGAGAGCCCGAGATTTTCCCAAGAGAGAAAGCGCGCAGTTCCCCGAAACACCTGTTTTTCTTGCGCCCGCGCGGCCGTGTGTGTGTTTATACGCAGCTACATGCGGGCGCACGAAAAACATGGTGGACGCGTGTGTGTCCCTGCGAGACTAAAAAAGAAGGATTCAACTTACTAGGCCTCATCGTCGAGCTCGATGAGCACGCGGCCAGACAGGAAGTGTCCCGGGAAGTACAGCAGATTCGTGTTCTCGAAGAGGATGAGGAACTTGCTCAGCTTGCGCGTCATCCTGGCTGCTTATACTCCGAGAAAATCCACACACACACACGCACACTAACACTCACGAGTCCGTCGGCTCGCGCGTTTTCTCTCTCTTTTTCAGGGACACTCGCAGAGCCGAGTCGCTCTCTCACCGCACGCGCGCGTCAAAAAATCGGCGCTACGTCTTGCACTGGCGCAGCTGGCGGCGATCGGTGCGCATCATGCGAGAGAGAGCCAGCTCCGTGCGCCTCGGGATCCAGACTATATATCGCTCAGCGCGCGCTCGGCGACGATGATCCTCTCGGCGAGCGGAGCGCCTCCTCAGCGCGCCTATAACTACTAGCTGCGTTTTTTACCTTTCGCTTCGTGTGCGCGCCGCGCGCGCTCTCTCCCTCCTCTGTACTTGCGATCGGCGCTCGCCTCCACCTCCACCTCCTCCTCCGACTCGTCCTGGCCATTCTTGGCGTTGAGCTCACTTTCGCTCCCCTACTACATTCCTGCCTCGCGAAGGAGAAAGGATGTGTAGACGCGGGCGCGGGCCTGGGCTTGTACCTACCTGGCGCTGCTCTAGCGAGAATCTTGAGAGAGCTGATGTGTGTGTGTGTGTATACGCGGCTGCGGGAGTGTAACGCGCGCAATAGGCGAGTTGCAACGAGTATCACGGTTACGTTACGGCTGGATTATTACACGGCTTGAGAAAGGCATGCAGCTCTCCGTTTCGGTTATTGGGATTTCTCTGTGGGGTTGCTGTAGCCTGAGCTTGACGGGAGGGCTTGAAAGTTTTGTTTTATCGTTGATTGGCCATATTCATAAAGTAAAGAAATTATTGACGTGTAAATTAAACTTTAAATCAATAAACGTGCAGAGAATTTTAAAAAAAATTAATGTCCATCGATAGAAGAAATCTAGTCCTCGAAATCGAGGATTTTATATACACGCGTCACGCGATTAATTATTAAAAGAACAATCAACTTTTATCTATTTTGTATTTCCTGAAACATTTACTCTCTAAAAGTTAAGGAGTAAATCCATGTCAAAATTCACTCCTTAGAAGTAAATCTTGGTAAATCAACAAAATATACTCCTTATAAGGAGTAAATTTTGCTAAGGAGTAAATTTGGACATGGATTTACTCCTTATCTTTTAGAGAGTAAGATACGCTTCATTTTTTTCAAGTCAATGTCTACACAAATTACAAACATTCTAAGAAGAATCTAAACAATTTTTAGCACACTAGCTTAACGCAAACCAATCGAGTGACTTAAAGATAGGTGAAAAACTCGTTTACTTTTCGATTTTATATTTGCAAAGCATCAGCACTGTTTGACTGGTGTACGTTAACTTCTTATATATTTTAAAAATTTATATATTTTTAATATATTATAGGTATTTTGTATAATATTTATATTTATTATTTTAAAATTTTTTATGATAGCATATTTATATATATAACAAATTATATAATTTATTTATATAAATATATGTAATTATGGACATTGAAGGTAGGTCTTTTTGTCTAAAATACGATGAACAAAGATTTTCACACTTTGTGTATCAACATAACCGTACTAAATGCTTACAAAATAGTATCAGGTTCTACCATCCTCTAATCGACAAGGTATTGTTGAATAAATTAAATGGTTTATAAAAAAATGTGAAAAAAAATTTTTTTTCACATTTTTGTTATTACGTAAAAAAATAATTTATATGACTTGATACTTTGTAGAAATATAGTTTTAAGTAAGACAAAGTTACAGTTTAAATTTGAAACGATTATCTAAATTAGTTTTTGATTCATACATTTCGTCAATTTTAAAAATACGAACTTTATAATAAAAAACTGATGTTAGAATATTAATAAACGTTAAATATTATGATAGATCTAATTAAGTACTACACAATATAAAAAAAAATTATTGAAAAAAAAACATTATTTTACAAAGAGCGCACTTCGAAAAGGTGATTTTTTAAAAACCAAAAACTTTTTAAATTCTCTTAAAATCAAAAATTATGTATGGATTTTGTTCAAAATTGAATGTTCATAGTTCAAAGTGATCTTTAATCTCGCGAGGACTTTTCACCCTCGCTTCGATCGGGCGCAAACGCCCCCGCGAGGCTAAAATCACTTTTTCGCACTATAGTATCGAAATGTACTATTTTGACACTCTGTGCACGAAGCTCGATTTGTGCACGCTTGAACAAAAGTATATACTAAATCTCGCTTTGTGTAAATCGTATAAAAAATAGGGTTCGATACATTGATAGATAAATATTACTATACATATGAATATAAAACGCATTGTAACGGACCATTATTTGACTGCCTCGATCAAAGATACTTTACGATTATGACTGTTATACTTTAATATTTATTATATGAACATATTTCTTATTTGAAGAGTTCCCCATTATAATACCATTCTCTGCGATCTGTATGCACTTATTTATGGAGGTATCACTCGTTCTGTTTACATATAAACATCAAAATTAAAGTATTATAACCGTTTCAAAATACTACCATTTTGTACAATGCATAACCGAATGAGTAGATTTATTACTTAAATATTGCAAGTAGTGGCACACTAGTAGGTAAAACAACAATACACTAATCAGACAATCCTGGTACGAATTCTACAGTCAGATGAATTTAGGTAATGTTTATACAGATGGGTGTGTGTGTACACGACGGACTTGTAGAAGGCATCGCTGCGTAGCCGGTTAGGCGCCTGGAAGGCAAATTCGCAGTCACTGTGATTGATCGCGTTCACACCTTTCTTTACTATTACAGAAATTAGTATAGTGTCAAGGTTAAAACTATTCTAGATGTTAGACTTGATTAACTTCTTTAAGTAAACTTATGGAAAATTAATAAAGAACTTATAGTCGACTACGAATTGATCCAGTTGAAAGAAATCATACTGAGCATCATCGATGTCGATCCATTCTCCTTCTAAATCAGTCACGGGCCCTATAAAAATTCTCACGATACCTTTAGCGCATTCACATACGAAATTTTCATGTTACCCATGTGTCACAGTGGGAATCAAAGGGTTAAACCAACTGGAATTCAATTTTCGGTGCAGTATCTTCACGAGACTTTTCGAGATTTTTAGTTCATTTAAGTGAAAGTTTTTAAGGAATTTTATACGGTATCCATTCGTGGGCTTACTTATTTGTTTAGCTGTTTATAGTCTAGGACTATTTCATATTTTATATTTAAATAAAATTAGATTAAATTATTAGTTACAAAATAGATACAAAATGCGTAATTATTTTGTCACGAGAGTAACAATACATGCACTACTGTATTACAATAGATATTAGTATTTAAGTTTAGTATGTAAGTTTTTTCTATGTATACCGGACCTGCACACAGGCATTTTTGCCTCGGTAGGGTTTATCTTTGTAAACTGATTTTCTGGTTAAATAAATAAATAAATAAATAAATAAAATCGGTTTATACATAAAAACGTAAATTTGGAAATATTTAAATTTTCGATACTTCTATTACTCGTTAATTTTTTTTTTACATGCTAATTATTTGTATAAGTTTTATCAAAATAGTACATTTCGATACGGGTGTGAAAGGTGGTTATTTGCCTCGTGAGACGTTTTTCGCCCGAGCGAAGCGAGGGTGAAAAGTCGCACGAGGCAAAAATCACATATTACGCACCAGTATCGAACCGTATTTTATACCCCGAGAGCCGAAAAATCATCTTAAAGTTATGATTTTGAGGTTAGAGTGGTATAAAATTAATTAATTTTAATAATGGCGGATTTATGGCACTTGTGCTATAAAATAGTATACGATCCGCGACTCATTGCACGACGTGACTTATCGCTAACTTCACGTCGTGCAATAATGAGCCACTTAAGGCACTTGTATAGTAATATACTATTAAATATTAATATATTGGAGTTTCGTGCGCTGGAATTTTTTAGTGATTTTACACAGAGTACTACATAAGCGGTAAATATATCTTTTCAAAAGAAATGTCAGCGAGTGTAATAATATAATAACATAAAGATAACTTTGTTGTCAATCACAATTATTTTGTCTACTTTTACAAGAACTTAGGTGTCTAACGATCTTTAGAAATCTTATGTTTTTAACAACGTTATTGTGGTGATTGTAATAGTAATTTATTTGCTGTCAACCAGATAATATTTTATAATTTTTCCTTAAAAAAGCTTCTAACATTGCGCAAATACAATGCTTTAAACAAGTATTTTACGCACGTACGAGTATTTAGCCAAGGCAGAACGAGAACGCAATCACGTTATTTGTAGTAGCACGGATAAGTCAAAGCTCTTTTCACATTAATTTTGTACTATGATGTTTTTGAGATCACAATGTTTTACATTTACACATTAAAATAAAAAATTTTAATCATACTACTTTTATTTAGCAAATGTGCCTGCATTTTATTCATCGTGGTTTTCTAATTCTAATAAATCAATATCGGTTTTATTCTCTAAATATGATTGATAAAAAAAGTTATTGTCAATGTTAAATCAACTTTTATTTCATTATGTAAGAATACAGATAAGTGAAGGTAGTTTTGCAATGAATCTGAGGAATTTAATTTTTTTATTCGAAAAACAATGTAAGATTTTTATTTTAAAATTTCATCATTAATAGATTATTTTTTATTTATAGTTAGTTTAATGCAGAATAGCTGGATGTATGAATCCTTCTAAAAAGCCAATCTGTAACAACTTCGTAATGTATAGTTAATTGATAAAAGCTTTGATAAAAATAATACAGTCATCACTTATTTCAAATTTTCAATATAAAGGCCAAAATATGTTTTTAAACTAATTTTTTAATTAAGTCTGCTTATTCAACTACATCCCTGTAACCATTAAGTGGACCATCGTGATAGATCATAATCTCCTTGATGATCATGTTCGGAGCCTCGAAGTTGTAAGCCAGCAACGGCCTGTCCAGCGGGAAGCCCAAAGCTCTGCGGTCATCCAGTTCCCTGCCGGCAATCTGCGTGTCGATGTTCGCACCTCTAGCGTCCGACTCAAACCGATTAACTATTACGAGTAGGCGCAGCGGTAAACCCTCAGCTCGGCCTCGAGGAATCATCAACCGCCTTGGGAAGCCATGGGGTTGATCGTAATAGCTTAAAGTTTTATTGTTATCAATGGCGCTTCTTATGGCCTCGTAGAAAAGGTCGCTGCGCAGCTCATTGGGCGCCTGGAAGGCGAAGTCGCAGTCACTGCGATTGATCGTATTCACACCTTTCTTTACTGTTGAAGAAATTAGTATAGTAAAGTTAAGAAAAGTTTTAGATGTTCGACTTCATCAACTTTGTTAACTACATTTATTGGAAATCAATAAAGTACTTACAGTCGACTACGAATTGATCCAGTTGGAAGAAATCATACTGAGCATCATCGATGTCGATCCATTCTCCTTCTACATCAGTCATGGGCCCTATAAAAATTCTCACGATACCCTTAGCGCAAGTTTTGCTATTGACTTTTATATGAATATCGAAATCTTTGTGGTTCAAGCGTTTTTGATGAACTAGAATTGGAATTCTCTCTATATCAGACTTTTCTGAACGGGTTTGATAACCAAGAACTGATTCATATTGCTCAAAATAGGTTACGATTTTGTCAACGCAGACATCCTCGATATTAACGCCTGGGAAACATAGTTCTTCCTTGGTATATGGCTGTAGAAGATTTTTATATCTGGAAGTTGAATTTTTTTCAAAAGCTAGATTATGTAAGACTTATACATTTAATTGAAATTAAAATTATGATTTGTTGGCATAATTTTAACCCCACGATACATAGCTCTGATGATAATGAAAATTATCTTTATTACCTGTAACCAATATCCGTAATTTTTTTATAAATCATGAAGAATGCCGGATCTCTTACAGCTGTAATAAAAGTTTGTAAAACGCTAATTACTGTATCATATTTATTTGCTGATTCTCTACTGTCGCCAAGAAGGTTTTTTGCAGTCGCGTCAAGAGAGCCATAAAAATTAAGATTAAGTGAATCAGCGTTGCCTTGAATGAGATTCATGAGTTCACTGAAAAATTCATCGCTATCTGAACTTGTTAATGTTCCGCATTTTAACTGTATTTTCCCACTGTCAGCTGCGTCCACAAGTCGCTGTTCATACTCGCTGGCCAACTAATACAGAATTATTTATTTACATACATTATCGTTCAATCAATTACTAGCTGTAGACTTATACGTTACAATAATAAGAGTACTAAATAGTTTAAACAAAATCAAGTGAGCAATGTCATATTATTCGCAATTACTTATGAATTTCGAATGCACGCTAACCTGAGATCTTTTATATTGACGGTATGGAGTAGGCGAGATGGAAGGTCTTGAGGGAAACACAGCTCCATTCATACCAATCATATTGGAATAGTAACCAGCATAAACGTTGTGAGCCCAGTCGAGGTCCACGGTTTTCTTGACGTTATTTGATAAACGTTCAAGCTCATATCTGGCTAGGAGCTGCTTGTGGATATTGAAGTAGCGTTCACCTCTCCGATAATTTGGCAAGTTGTACGTTTTGAAGCTCATCCAGGCGGGCATGTCAAAAATTGCTGTGGAATAATAGTGACTTAGACCTATGTCCTCGGTGAAGTAGACCAGTTGATTTTCACCTTCGTAGACCGTTTGAGACACGATTCTTGAATACTGTGCCTTGATCACATTTTTGCTGGTGTTTTCTGAAGGTAAATTGCAGAGGTATTACAAAAGTATATGTGGAAGAGTAAGCGAAATAATGGAGTTTCGGGAATAATCGAGCATTTATGAAGCCAAAAATAGGAATAATATTATAGATTTATTTTTTTCAAATCCTCGAGTTATTATTTTGCCTCTTTGCAAGCAAAAACCTGAAAACGGGTATTTTATAGGTTTTTCCCGTAACGTTCATTTGCATTCATCCACGATATTTGTCTAAATGTAACAATAATTGATAAAATGCTTTCGAGTTCGATTGTAACAAATCACCCCAATGATAGGCAACAATAATTATGCCCCCATAGTTTTAATAGTAGTTATGTTTTATATTTTTAAATATAAAAAACATAATCTAATAGTAACATAGACATAAGCTTTTTGTCATAAGACTATTGCTAGACTTACGATAAATTGTATTCATCTAAAACCATTCTTTACACTTACTCGAATAGCAGTCACCTTTCTGAAATGATGAGTAATACTGAAAAATCACTTCGCTATTATAGCCCAACTCCGGCACCATCTCGTACTGGTTAGGCAGTCGAACGTATCGCGTATCCGGTCGCTTAAGCACTGCATATCCCACGCCGAAAACCCAAAGCATTTCATTAAGCACATCGCGCGACCAGGTCGCTATCAGGGCAAACGTGTCAAAGTCCTCGGCGAAGTAGAGAACGTCGAAAAAGGACTTCAACTCGGAACGCTGCTTGGGCAGTTGGGTGTTCAGAGGGCGGCCTCTAGGTAACATACCGTGCTGAAATCGGGCTATGAACTCGTCGCTGACACTCTGCAAAGGGTTATTTATTTTTGTTGTAGAGGAGCGTTAATTTATTAGTCCAGAAGAGAGAATCGGAAGTATATTTAAATTTCAAAGAAAAGCTTTTTTGTTCAACTAACTATAATTGAATGTACAGTTGCTGTATGTTCTACTTAAACTATCATTGTTTTTACTTTATTTATCTGATGATATTTAAGGATTATTGATGATATCTTTTCTTCAGTTCCAGAGGTTACAGTGTCCGTTTTAGTAGCTTACACCAAAAGAAAAGAGTAGTGCATCTTAATATTAAGGCCAAAATTACATTCGTATTTAGTGAAAAAATGTACTTGATGTAATTATCTTAGAAAGACATAAGTAACGAATTAACTTAAGTAACTTATTTAAAAATTTATTTTCTTTTAATTTTATTAACGTTTTCACTTTACTTTGTTAATAGGTAGATTCCAAAGATCCTCAACAGTAAAGCTTTTAGCTCTAGCCACAATCTCTGGATGGTGTATCACAAGATCTTCCGGTATCCATAGTATCTGATGCACAAACTCTTGTTTGAAAAGGAAATCTTTATCTTTTGTTGAATGCAATTTTTGAATGGCCCTAATTTTTATAACGGCCAAGAAAAGTACAAGGATTGTCAAGTATCGTTTCATTTTTCAATTTTTCAAGCAATACTACTTACACCGACTTGTTTCACTGGTTTAAAAAAAATTATGTTTCATGAATATTAATAAATTAGAAACGTGTGCTGACATTTTTTAGTGATTATACACAAAGAACTGCATAAATTATGTGTATAACTTCTGAGAATAAATTTTAGTTGTGTAATTATATAATAAAAAACAACTTTATTATTTATCGCATACATTTACTACAAATATAAAGCACCTAAAAGTCGTAAGAAAACTGAAATTTTAAATATTATTGTTATTATTTTAATATTATATATAAATACTATATATAATTGAACCATAACGTTTATTTTTTTAAAATAGAAAATAATGCTTTCAAAATGTATAACAATGAAAATATACGTAACTGATGATATAAAAAATGTTTTTAATGTTACATGGGTTAAACACGAAAAAATGCTGTATAAAAGACACGGGCACCTCAGGCTATCGCTTCGTATATATACTTGCATTTGGGGGTGCTGCCGCATTCTATGATTCGATAAAACCAATCAAAATACATAGAGACAGTAATCAATTTGAAATTTTGAAAGAGAATTTTTGAATAAAAAATGATACGTAACAGAAATGTGATTTTGTTTTCCCAAAATAGTGAAGGTTTCATACTCACAAGGGACATAAATCCCCTTTGAGCCGCGATGAATATGTATATAATTTTTTCTGCCTTCGAACGAGAAATTGCGGGATTCTCAGCTTTTGCTGGTGCAGCATAGTATGTTTCGGTCGTTGCTTGTTAAATTCTTTCATGCGCATAATCGGGAATTTTACGCCCAAGTTCAGGATACTAGGTATTTCTTGCTCATAAAAACGGGACAAAAAACGAGTATTTTCTGTCCAGAAAATAAAACCATAATTTTATTTAGAAATTATATATATCATTGCAGTTTTTTGTTTCATTTTCAAAAATTAGTTTATACTGTTTTTCGGAGCTTGAGGATCTCTCATTTATATGTAAAATCCGTAATGTTACCGGATAGTTATAGGTTATAAGAAATAGAATTCATAAAATATGTTGCTTCGCCACTTGTATCGAACATTGATCCTCCCGTATACTTCATAACAACAGATTTGTTAATAATCCTTGCTATTAAAATCAATCTATAAAATAAACAAATAATTTTATTTTATTTTAATAGTAATTAAATAAATTTTTATAATAAACTTGAATTATTTATTAGAATATGAACCCTTTTCCAATTTGATTGAAACCAATTGATTTTTGTACAGATGGTACTTCAGCAAATAAATTATTACTGAAATTTTGCACATAAGTGTCTCTAATATTACTTGTTAAGTTGTTTCGAAAAACTAATCTGTACATTCTGCAGTGCTATTCTAAAGGAGTATTTTAAGCCAAATCTGGTATAAATTGATGAATTGGTTGGCTCGAACACCCGTTGTAAATAGGTAGAATAGTCAAAATTCAGGGTTTCTAACAGGTGAGTGGTATTGGAGATTTAGAGGACAATATAGATCACTTTAATGTGCAAAAATGATCTATGATATGTATATAATAAATCGTCGGCTGAGAGGAAAAAGGTTCTAATTCGATTTAGCGATAAAGATAGTACTAAGTCGGGTGAGCGCTAAGAAATGTCCTAAGTCGGTCGAGCACTAAGAAATGTTACTAATCCAGGGCTTCTTTTTTTCATTATCATTTAAGTTGAGAACCGCTGAATCAATTTGAAAAATATTTTTATATCATACGCTATTTAATTTTTAATTTTTTATTAACTCTTTATATTACATTTAATTCATTTTATGAAACACACGCACGTTATTCACGTTTTATTGACCCAAAAAGCGCATTTTTAGACCGGCGGGCAATAAAGTCCACTTTATTGCCCACTGCTTTAAGTACATTCTTTGGGTGTGGGATTATGTGATATTTTAGCGATTTTCCTAATTTCGGAAAACAGTTTTTAGGCTTATTATGTGTTACGCATACTATAATCAAATCTGCTATAATTAAAAAAAATTTCAAATTATATACATTTTGGTGCAGAAAATTTTGAAATAAACACAATTGTTTTCTATAATATCAAAAAATAATAGTTCCTTTAAACGCTTATATCGCTTTTCGTTTATCGAAAACAATTCGTGAAAATAGATTCAAATAAAGTGAATGATGATTCACGCAAACTCTTGGACTGCACGTAATCATCGGTCGTTCCTTTTTAGATAAATTCCTGTCCTTTTTTCCTCGCGAACGATTTGTCATAGTTTATAAACGATCGAAATTTATCTCAAGAGCGGTTATGCACATCTGAACGGGTATATTGTATGTAAAAACAATTATTTTCCTCTATCACGCGCTTTAGAAAAGTAAAGTTTCTAAAAATTCTCATTTTTTGAATGTTAGTTTATACCTTACAAAGAAAACCGGACAAAATCGTTCACAAGCTTAAATTGATTCTAAATTGACTTTCATTGAGTTTTATTGAATATTTTACTGAAATTAATTTTGATCAAAATCCATACATAATTTTTTGTTCGAGCGTGCGCAAAACCGAGCTTTGCGCACGGAGTGTCAAAAAGTGATTTTAGCCTAGCGTGAACGTTTGCGCCCGAGTGAAGCGAGAGTGAAAAGACCACGCGAGGTGTAGATTGTAAATAGTCACTATGGTTTAAGTACCTTATGCACTTGACATTTGTTTCATGATTTCATCAAATTCTAATTTTTTTTCTAACATTTTCATGACATTCTAAGGTCGATCTTTTACCACATTTCGTTAATATAACAATTCTATAAACCGATAAAAAATTTAAGAGATTCAATTTTTTTATAAGTAAGAAACTAATATGACTATTAGTAATAAAATTATTGTTGAGTAACAATTAAATTTTCAAATTATGGATTTAAAAAAATCGCTCTTAGCTTACACGCTCATTATATCCCTTTTTAAAGGTAAGCTTCTACTTTTGCTTATTTCTATACACAAACAAAAGTTTAATAGTCAATACACCATGTGCTTGACATTTACTTTGCGATTTAACGACATTCTAAGGCCGATATTTCACTGTATTTTTTTAATATAACAATTATATAAATCCATTCAAAATTTAAGAGATTATATTATAACTTTACAAAAAAAAAGGAAAAAGATTTAGCAATCATTCCGAAATTTTATTTGATTTATATTTTAAACTATGCAAAATCATGCATAAACGTTTGAAACGGTTTAAATGAGTCCAGCAATAACTGGAGCGAAATTATTTAAGAATATATTGGGTGGCGGCAATTCAACTGATTACGATTTCTGTTTCCGATTATTTTCGAAATCAAATAGTTCACTAAAGATTTTTCAGAAGTTTTACCAAAGACATATACTCTAAGTCATGATGATATTTAAATGTGCGCAGCATTTGGCGCCAAAAAATTATGGCCGTGCAGCCGTGCTGTGCGTGTCCTGTGCCTATATTCCATCAAAAGATTGCAGTTGTAAATGTAGCCTCAACGAAGCGTCAGGTGAATATCATTTTATATCTTTATAATTAACATAAATATTACTAATAAAAGAAATAAAATAATTAACAATTAAAAAATTAATTATTTAATTTGTTTTAAGTAGCTTTATATTTCTCAAATACAAATGGAAGCTCCAAAAATTAGTCAAAAGGAATATTTAAAACGATACTTATCAAAAGATGATAAAAAGAAAAAAAAGAAGAAAAAGATCAATGTTGGACCAAAAACGTACGTATGCACTTTATTATTTATTATCAATTTCCTATTGTGTCTTCAGCATTCCCTTGTGTTTTAGGTTATGTTGACACTTGCACAGCAAACATAAGTCTGATTATAAACCAACAATATCATGAAACATTAACTAATTATATAAGTTAATCAATATTATGCTTACATAGCTCAAGAAAATATAAAATATTATTTACAGAGTCCAAATAATCGATGATGATATTGACCTGAGGAACATTAAATCTTCTTTCGGTGATGATGAAATTAGTATTCTTAATACTACAGAAGATGCACCTCAAATAGTTGGTGTAATTGATGAACGTGGACCTGTGGATTTTGAAAATAAACAAAGGTGGAAACTAATAGCTGACGATGGTACAGGTGATATTGCAATTTCAAAAATAGAAACACCTAAGATAAGTATTCAGAACAGTAATAATAATAGTAATGGAAAGAGTAAAAAGCAGAAAAATGATAAACCAGAGAAAAAAAAACAGAAAAAAGATACCGCAAGTGATAGTAGTAGTGATTCTGAAAAAGAAAGAGAAAATAACAGGAAGATTAGAAAACAGAAAAAGACAAAATCAAAAAGAAAAAAAAGAAATGCTAGTTCGTCAGATTCCGAGTCGGACTCTGAAAATGATTCAGATTTAAGTCCACCACGAAAATCAAGTCATAAAAAAAATTTGAGAAGTAAAAAATCAAAAGAAAAGAAGAAAAAACATGATACTAGTACATCAGATTCTGAATCTAAATCAGATAGTGACTCAGATCTGAGTCCACCAAGAAAATCAAAATCAAAAGAAAACTCAAGTAGTAAACGATCAAAAAGAAAAAAAGATGATATTGCTTCATCTGATTTTGAGTCTAAATCTAATAATGATTCTGATTTAAGCCCACCACGGAAATCAAAGTTCAAAGAAAATACGAAAGATAAAGGATCACATAGAAATTCAAAACGAACACATGGTCATTTGTCAAATTCTGATTCTAAGTCTAATAATGATTCTGATTTAAGTCCACCACGTAAATCCAAATATAAAGAAGACTTAAGTAATTATAAACAAGACAGGTACTCTCATAAAAACAGGAGAGATTACTCACCAATTCACAGAGGTTCATCAAAAAATTCCAAAGAATTTAGAGATTCAAATAAATATGATTCTGATTTAAGTCCACCACGTAATCCAGAATATGAAAAAACAAAGTCCAAAAGGTATTCTTCTCAAAGACCAAAATCTCGATGGGATGATGATTCTAGAAAATCAGCGAGCCCTAGGAGGAATCAACCTAAATCTCGATGGGATGATGATTCTAGAAAATCAGCAAGCCCTAGAAGGAATCAACCTAAATCTCGATGGGATGATGATTCCAGAAAATCGGCAAGTCCTAAAAGGAAGCAACCTAAATCTCGATGGGATGACGATTCAAGAATGTCAGTGAGTCCTGAAAGGAGACAGTCTAAGTCTCGCAGGGATGATGACTCGAAAAAGTCAGGTAGTCTTGAAAGAAAGCAAAATGAAAATAAGAAAAAGAAAAAAACCCTTGATGGCACATCTGCAGGCCTCCAAAATCTAAAATCACTCAAAGAAGAAGAAGAAGCCCAAAAAAGACGAGAAATTGAAATGATGAAAAAAGTAAGTTTTTACAAATTCTCCAAAGCAAATGTTGATGTAATTGCCCTACAACAAATAAGATGACTACATTAATACCACAACATTTATATGTTAAAATAAGTAAAACAGTTACATTTTTGTTCATAATTTTTATTAAGAAAATTATTTATATAAAAATTAATTAAAATTATTAATTATTAATTATTAACTATCTAACAATTGATTTGTAAGAAAACATATTTTAAAATAATTTATTCTATTTATTATATAAGCATAAAATACATTAACTTTATTGAAATGTTAAAAAAATTAGATGCTTTAAAAAAATAGATAAAAATATTACGATTAAAATAAATGTATAATATATTAATATTTCTTTTTATAGATGAGTAAAGAAGTAAGTGGTTATGGGCAATCAGCTGTGGTACGTGATAGAGCAACTGGCAGAAAAAGGGATCTTGAGAAAGAAGCTGCAGAAAAACGAGAAAAACAGAAAGCTCAAGATGAAATTAATGAAAAGTATGCCCAGTGGGGTAAAGGGTAAGTTCAGTTTTATTACGTGAATATTTAAAAATATTTATCCATAATTTTATATATGAAACAAAAAATAACATACTTTTACAACATTTTATACCGTTTCAGTTTAAGGCAAGTAGAAGATCGTGCAGAAAAAATGAAACGAGATTTACATGAAATGAGCAAACCTCTTGCAAGATATGCAGATGACGAAGATTTAGATCGCGAATTGAGACAACGTGAGAGAGCAGATGACCCACTGTTAGCCTACATAAAAGAAAAAGAAATTAAAGAAGGAAAACGACAGCCAGGTGCAGTATTAAAATATATCTTATTAATAACTTATAGTAAGTTGAGAAGTCTGGGGTCAATTTGGACTTACCATCCGGATAGGCTTCAGTCTCCTCGAAAACATTTTGTCATTCGTATAAAATTAAATTTTTTTATAATATTTGCAGATAAACCGCAATATGTAGGATCATTTATGCCAAATAGATTTGGAATTAAACCTGGATACAGGTGGGATGGCGTTGACCGCAGTAATGGCTATGAAAAGAAGTGGTTTGAAGCACGAAATACTAAAAAAGCTGTGGAAGAAGAAGCTTTTAAATGGAGCACAGCTGATATGTAAATTTAAATGTAAAGACTTATTTATAACTTACTTATTTATAAGTTTTGTAAATAATTACATTACAGAAATCAAGACCTTGATTGAAACGTCTTTTTCTTAAATATATGTAAAAATCAACTTTCTACAAACAGAAATAATTTTTATAATTAAATTGTTTGTATTGTTGACAAACTTAATACTTTTTTAAAGATTTATAAATTCTTATACAGACATATGTTACTTATTTGAAACATTCAAAAAGATTGACTTATATAAATGTATTTATGTAAATCTTTTTATTCATAAATAAAAAGTATTAAATTAATGAAATAAGTTTTTATTTACTGCCCGTAATTTATTATAATATAAATATTTGTATACATTTTATCAGTATGCATTAAATTAAAACAATGCTGATTTTAAGTTTAATTTTACAAAAATAATATTCGAACCCTACGAATATCCCATTTTTTGGTAATATTTAATAAAGCTAGCTGTTTAATTTTTTACGACCTTTGGTTAATTCTATTTTAAATTAAAGTATTTTAATACAAATCCATTACTAAAAAAGTTATAACTGTTAACATTGAACTTTACTCTTAAAATACAGATTTTCTCTTCAATATATCATTTCTAATTGTTTTATCTTAAAAATAATGTATGGAATTTTTTGCAGAATGGAATCTTTATCAAGCCTTATCGATTTTTTTTCGAGGCAAATGCTTTATATATTTTTGTTACTTAAATCGAAAATTCTTCGAAATTTCCATCAAATAAATAACGATTATTATAATCTAAGAAATCCTTCCTGATTTTCTTATGATGTCTTCATATAGTCAATAGTATCTTTAAATTATATATAAATATAGGAAAAAAAATTGGCGTTTAATTAAATCTAAAATAAGGCATGATAAAAATGTCAATACCATTGTTCAGAAGAATCCTTTATGAAATTTGAAATAAATTAAATTTCAGAAATTCGACTCATGGATTTTTTCCAAAATTAAAAAATAATATATAACTTTTTCCAAGCATATCTGTGATTAAAGATAAATATCGATATAGTTTATCAATATAAACCTAGCAATATTCCTATCAATTGAAAAAAAATTTTATTAACATACCAGCAATAATAAGTTGATTTCATAATAAGTCATCTAAGTCTATAAAATAAATAATAATATAAAAATAAATCAATGATATAATAAAGCTTTAAAAAAAAATTACCCTAATATTGCTCCAAAACTAAAAAACCAATTATTTATTTTTAAAAATTTCAAAAAGCATGTAAAACGGAGGTACA